>JANHZU010004645.1:4336-14812 GCA_032468055.1 Acrochordus granulatus
TCCCTTTCCCACTGAAGGTGGCTATTCATCTATTTGCATTTTTACATGCTTTCGAACTGCTAGGTTAGCAAGACAAGCTAGGCAGACAGCGGAAGCTCACCCCATTCTGTGGCAGCTCTTGGGTCTCAAACTCAATCCAGCAATCTTCTGACTGACAAGCCCAGCATCTTAACTGCTCATGCCATCACACGCCCCTTAAACATAGCAAGGGCTACATTAAAATATAATGTTAACTTTAATTTAGTATTGTGGAAATGAGTCGGAGCAAATTTTAGATTTCTACAATCTCATGTTCTCCCTGATACAGTTGTAAAGAACTTTGCAAACACTTGTTTCAGTTTTCATTTGAACACCCTTGTTACAATAAAGGTAAAGGTTTCCCCTTTCAGTCGTGCCTGACTCTAGGGGGCAGTGTTCATCTCTGTTTCATAAGCAAAGGGCCAGTGTTGTCCAAAGATGCTTCCATGGTCATGAGGCTCACGAAATGCTGTTACCTTTCCACTGAAGTAGTATCTTTTATCTCCTTTCATATTTACGTGCTTTTGAACTGCTAGGTTGGCAGGAAGTTAGAGCAAGTAACGGGTCTTGAGTTGGAGCAAGTTGCGCGGTGCATGGATCTTCAATTCAGGCTGATGACCTTCTGGCTGACAAGCCCAGCACCGTACCTGCTCAGCCACCATGCCTCCTTGTTACAGTATCTGAACATTAAATTGCATTTATAGTTTTAACAACTTTTCGAAGAAGCCAGAACCATACATTATTTGACAAACTACAGTTAACATTAATTCACTTTTCCTAGTGCAGACCTAACATGTTTAGTTTAAAGGTATGACCTAATGCTTCCTATTTCTATTCAGCTATGCAAATGTAATAATTGATGAAATAGAACCCAGGAAAAATGATGCTGGTTTTCAAAATACAGTTTGGAATACCTGCATACTCTTCTTAATCAGGAAGATGCTAGATACCTCCCTACTGCACAAACAGACAGCAAGAAATTCAAGTAACTTCTTTCCTAATAAACTTAGAGATAAATGGGGTGCTAAAGTAATGTATCTACTTGCCAAGATTTCTGTCACCCAGCCCCCTCATCCTTCTACCTACCCTACCTTTCCCTTTCAATAATCCTGGTTAATAGGACTGTGAGGTTCTAACTTGCTTGGTTGTGAGCATCTCCTAGAGACATGACACTAGAGAGAATAGGGTAATATTTAATGCAATATGGTTTAGTATTGGGGTAGACAAACTTTTTAATCTAGGTTCTCATGTGGAATTTTGCGAGCTTGTGTAGATGCATTCATGAAATTGTTTTCTATTCACTAAGTGGCTTTTCCCAGTGGACAAGGTAATCTCAAAACATCAATTTACTTAAAAGCAAAATAGTCCTCCAGAATGATCTCTATCCTTCCACTAAGACCTTTGTAGAGCCCAAAAACATTGTTTATAGTATAGTAAATATGTATATTATCCATATATTTCTCAGAATAAATATTGAGATTCCAAATTTTACTGAAAACCTAGCAGTGGGTCCAAGTAAATATTTCAGGAGCCAGTAATTTTATAATGCAGGGTATTTTATTAGAAATGAGAAATTTAAGAGTTAAATATCATTTCTCCAACAGATTAAGTACAGTTGCCTGTCTGCTGAAATTATATTGTTCAGTCTGCTCTCACTACCTCCTGCAATTATGAATGCCATAGATCCAAATCTAGAAATAACTGTTGCTCTTCAAGGGAAGAATAGACAAGCAGGAAATAGTTTCTGCATTAACAGATGGTTCATTTTATAGTAAACCACCTAAGACCCTGATTTTCTGTTTGATTTTCTCATTTGTTGAAGTTCAAATAGCTGATAAATAGCAATGACATTGCTATGCAAAGAAATGTACATATGGGACATCCTGTACTTTAAAAAGCATTTCCAATATATATTAAAAATGTCAAATGATTATTTTTCTAGGCATTTCAAAATCAGTGGCCAATTAGATGTCAACTTTCTCATGGATATGCCTCTCTGAAGAAGCCTAATCCTGATAACATACATTTACCAGGAAAAAAATATTTTAAACATTATATACCCACCTATATTGTATAAGACAAGCCTAGGTGGTGAACAAACAAACAAAAAAACAAGATTAAAACTGTAACACACCATTATTATACACTAACAGTGAAATTTTATCTAAATCTATTAGGCAGAAAATCCCATTCATTTTAATGGGACTCCCAGATAACTGGGAATCATTTGAGAGAGATTGGGGCTTCTGATTAGACATACCTATTCTGGACCTTATCACCATCTACCTTCTTCCCCCCCTCCTCACAATATGGCACCACCTTTCAGAAATCTCTTAACATGACATGACTTAGGACAGGTCCATAGCTTCACAGAATATTTTAAACTTCCAGCACAATCCTATTTGACAATCACATTACCTGCACTTCTCAGAATGTGGCTGCTTTGACATTACAGTGATTATTGCGTTTAGAATATTTTGATAGGAAGGTCTTTTTTATATGATAAAGGATATAAATGCATTGCATTTAGGCATTGGAGGAAAGAAAACAAGAAAGACACTACTTCTGATTTATTTACTGTCGTTCTACATAATACGAAGCCACACAAATAGTGAAATGACCTCAAGAACAGTCCACTGTCATATCAGGCCAGGTGGAACCATCTTCCCTATTGTTATTTCTCTTTTTGCAAAACGTATTTTGAGAAATCATATTTGACTTCTGCATGGAAACTGCAAGTTTAATGGTTTCAAGGATTTTAAAGTACACATTCGTATAAAATCCTAGTTTGTTGTTAAGGTGCCACAGTATTCATTGTCTTGCATCATTTTTTTCCCCTTAGCAATGCTTTGAAGGGCAGAATTTCCTTTGGCAGTCAGATTTTTTTGAGTGACTTGAGCTTCATACATTTCACAGATTTAAGAGCATTTTCAAGGAAGTCATACTGATTCGTTCCCTTGCAGTACTGAAGGAACAGGGAGATATTAGCCTTTTGAAAGGGCCCGAAATCCTGGCTCGGATATGGGAGTATATCCTCATAGAGGTGGCTAGTAGATTAAGCTAGTTGCACCTCCCCCACCACATACACCTTGCTCCCCCTTTCTGTCTGGTGAATTTTAAGTTATTTTAAATTAATTCTTAATATTTATATTTACTGTTTTTCATATCTTTTATTGTGAGCCGCCAAGAGTCATTTTTTGAGCTCAGTGGCATATACATTTGATTAATGAATAACTATCCAGCAAAACCAAACAAAATTGTTCTCTAACAATTGCTACTTTGGGGAATGTACTACTTTTGTATACTGTATTTAAAAAGAATATGCAATAAGGCAGCATCTTGTGTACAGTGGAAGCAGGGAAGCCTATTTTACGATATAGATATTATAAAGCTACATAACTCATGATCCTTAATTTATTAAAATACATATATATTGCTGACTTAAATATATGGGAGTTTTTTTAAATATGCTACTAATTTTTAAGTGTGTTTCTTACCATAACGATACCACTACATAATTACCATCTCAGTTATGGCTCATTTGTTAATAATACTGTTCTTTTGTTTTTCCAAGGAAAAGATGATGCTGAGCCAAAGAATACAGAAAACAGTTCCTTACATACATCGTAAGTCAACCTAATATTTGTCGTTTGTTGAATGGTAATAATTTCCCTTGAGATCAGGAACATCCCTGAGGGTAAATCTGTCAAAAAAAATCAAGATGGTGGCTTCAATTGCGTAACTGAATCCTGCTTATTTATATGTACTGCTTTCATCTTGACTGTTTTGACCATTCCTCCATGGACCCCTCAGTTTTAACATATAAATCTTACTTTATAAGATTACTTATAATCTTATAAACATTACTCTTGATACATTTGAGTACTATTTCAGTGATAGTCTAGTATAGCAAAATTCCCTGATTTCTAAAGAGACTGGATAGCAACAACAACATAAACATTTTCAAGTCAGCACTTCATTAAAATTATTTAATAAAAATTTAAGGAATTTTTTATATGAAAACAGAAGCATTTCTCACTAGCTAAAACATATGGCATATGTTGTTTATGATTTACTGTTGTAATTTTAAATGACTGCAAATTACAGTTTCACTTTTCAGTTGCTAAAAGCCAACTTGAGAGAATTAAAATGACTTCCCACAATGTGTTGATGATTCTGAATTAATAAAAGCATTAGCATAATAGATCACAAAATGTGATTTATTCGAATGAAATAGTGGGAGGTTTTATCCATTTGTATTTCAGTGTACAAAATATTTTACTGCTTTTATTGAGCTCTAAAACATGTTCCTTTTTCAAATTGAAGAAAACCTAATTAAATAAGTTTAAATCTTCAAGCTCAGAATTAGATCTCCACTTTTTATCTAATTGTTACATGAAAAACAATATTTCCCAATCGATGCAATCCTGAGAATTTTAAGGTATATCAGAGTATAATTTTTACTTTCAATTTGCTGTTATTTAAATTTAGTCTGCTATGTCATGTAAATTTTCTAAGTGCTAGGCATGAAAGACCAGGCCCAGGCAACAAGATTCAAGCTAACAGATTTATTTAGTGTTGCATATTTACAAGAATCTGTACAACCAGTGGTTGAACCCCTGTGGCTAGAACATAAGGTCCAATACCCATTAGGAGGGCCTGGGCCTATTACACTTGTAGCTATGTAGAGACTCAAGGCTGCTCCCATGTATGATACCTCCCTGGTTCAGCTTCTCTTCTCCCGTATCACTCTACCATTTTTATTATGACCAGGAGCAGTTAGGTGCAATAAGGATTATTTGATAGATGTTTTTGACAACAATTAAAAATAAAATAACATGAAAAAAATCTAAAAAGATGTTTGATATAACTATATATGCTCTGCTTCTGCAAAATTATTTGCAAAAATATTTTTAAGAATTATGAAGAATTTTTTTAAGAATTAAGAATATGATGCTATATAATGGTTATCATGTATATTTTAGTGTTTAAATGTCAAGAGATTTAACATTTAATATATTATGTTTTGGTTCAGAATATTATTGTTTTTTAAATGTGATCTTTAATGATTTCAGCAATTGTTATGAATAGAAAATACTTTATACTGTATTTATTTTACTAAAATCAAATTTGAATATATGTATTATGTGTTAATTAACAGCTTCCCAACTGGTTCTGAATGGCTACAAATAAAAATATTAAAAACAAAATAGACAAAAAAGGAGAGTAAATATGGCAAGGAAGACAAGAAATAATCCTATACAATTCAAAGGGGGCTTTACTCATTCTTGCCAGAGGCCTAGGTGAAAATAATAATAATAAATCAGTTTAATAAACTAAGATTTGAATTTGGGTTCTTTGAAATATAGCTCAAAACTTTGACATGTAAATCAAATAAGAGAAACATTGGGAACTATATTGTTAGTTACACCTTCATTTTGGGAGTATATGGCATAGCTAAGAAATTATTAAAAGACAATGTAAAAATTCTATCTACTAATTATTGCTGAAATTGAACAATATTAGAATCTCTCAATCATTAAAGAAAGATATTCCAATACATAAATCAGATATACCAAGAATATTTTGTCCAACTATCTATACAGGACACGAAGCATAAGCACGTAGCCTTACAGAATTTCTGCTCTCATAAACACAGATCTTCTCTCTGTCTCTCTTTTTATTTCATGGACGAGGTACACTTCTACAATACTTATCAATATATATAGGAATTTGAGTCAAGGAAGGAAATGCTACGTATTTATAAACAGATACAGAATATATCCTTCAGAAAACACACCTTTTTGAAACACACTTGAATTTTAATGAAATATTCTGTAAGATATTATTTTACTGGTACCTGAGGTTTGGTAAGTTTAATATTATTCATATAAGACTGAACACAGTTGGAATTATTGCCTCCCTAAAGTAGACTGATTTCATATAGTCTGATTATACTTTGAGATAGGTTCTTATGAGAGTTCTGTTATAAATGAAAAGAATCATAAGATTATGAACAGATTAACTGTTCAACCACAACATTATGTTAAAATATAGCTTTGTTGGGCAATCTTGAAATGATTACTGCATTACTGAACAAATAGATATCATTTTGAGGTAGAAATCAATTATTTTTTAAATGGTATACTATTAAACAGTTAAAAATTGTTTGAGAATATGAGATATTCTGTATGTGATAAACCCAGAAATACAATCAGGGGAAAAGAAGAGAGAAAACAATACAATTACTGTATAAAAATATTCCTGAAAATGTAATACAGCTAGTCCTTGCTTAACGACAAGCAAGTATTATTTAGCAAGTATTCAAAGTTGCAGCAGCAATGAAAAAGTAACTTTACGACAGTCCTTGCACATCACAGCATCACTGAGAACAGATGATTGAGATCTGAGGTGCTTTGCAGTTAGCAGGCATTTGCAACCATTGCAGCATCCAGTGATCATTTGTGTGCTTCCAACAAGCAAAGTCAATGGAGAAGCTGGTAGTAAAATCACAAGTCATGTTCATGTGACATTATACTTAATGACTATGGATGATTTAACAACAATTTTAAAAATTGGAATTGCTCATGGAGGAAAAAATGTAACAGAAAGATGTAAGCATTACTGAATGTTCTTCTCATAATCCTAGTTTATGATCCAAACCTTTCTTTGATGAACCTTTGTGCTGTAAGGTCACTTGATCATTCTAGAAGTGCTACACAAGAGCATCAGTCTTTGAGAATAGCCTGGTACTATTGTGAGTATATTGGACATGTTTTCTTTAAAAAAAACTTCCTAAATTGTAGCACTGAGATGAATTACTATACTGTGGTATAAACAGCAATGCCTTCTCAGATGCAAGCAAGATTTTCAATAAATTCATAGTGATTTCATCTCAAATTCAAAAGTGGTGCAGGAGCAGTGAGTCATCTTTTGGGAGCAAATGTCTGTGCCCCACAGATAATCAAAAGGATAGTTTTATTTCGCTTAAGGCTATTTATTTTGTTTGGTTCATAATAAAAACATATATGCATCACTGGAAGCAGACTGATTAATATTAAATTCCTCTGTTCGTCAAAAAGCACGCATTTAAAAATATAATAGCCGGATTCACCTCATGTTTCCAATTAAATATTATTTCTGACTGTTCTGACTGAAGAGCACTTGAATATCAATGCTTCTTCCTGATAGTTTTCAGCTCTGAGTAAATGTCACATTTGTCATCAGAATGCTATGTTGAAGAAGGAAGAATGGAAATAATACACAGAGCCCAGGAATAGCTATTCTAAACTTCTAAGACCTGGATAAAATTCAGCTTACAGCTAAAGCTTTTTAAACTATGTGAACTTCAGTGGCCAAAAGCTATTATTAATGCAGCACCCTGCAGATACTTAACACTGTGACAACTCTTTTTCTAAATGCCTAAACTGTCAGAGTAAATGTAAACTATTTAAGGACTTTTAGAGAGCTTGTCTCCTTGAGATTTAAATTGTTCTTCCCAACTCCTTCAAATACTGACAATTTAAAAGAAGGAAGAATGTCTGGACAAACATGGGTTCTTTCTTTTCTGTATGGTAGGGCTTTTTTCTTTTTTGAAGCAAAATGTTTTGTTTCAAAGCATATATTGGAAGATTTCACTATTAAACTAGATTTTCAATATTGTTGAGGATTTACTTGTGTCAGATTAAATTTAGTATCATTCCTGAAAATTAGTTATTGACTGTTTTCAAATTCTTAAAAAAAAATTATTAAAGATTCTCTGACTTCTTTAAAAAGGTACTAATTTTTCCTATTTCTCCCCAGAGTATATAAAATGTATGCAGAAAATCTGCAAACTAATTTGCTGGAAGTCATTGTGTCCTTGGTATAAATTCAAAGGGATAGATTAATTTTAGTTTGGATATCTCAAATTCCACACACAAATTGTTTACACACAGGAACAGTGGATCTTAATTTATCCTTTCATTGGTTTTACTGCTTCTTTCAAACATTACTTTCAGGGACATGTTGATTATGCTCCTGAATTAGGCAGAGAACCGTTCATATGTAGAACATTTACATTTAAGCTTTCCTGAAAAGAATGGAGGGCATCATCTTCCTCCTACCAAATTACTCCAATGCCCCCTTTCTAAAAAGGAAAGGAAAAGAACTAAAACTCATTGTTTCTGGCTTCTGATTGTCTCTTAAACAAACAGAAGAAAGCATATTAAAGGAACTAGAATGTATCCCTGCATTGTGCTGGGAGCTTTTACTGCCTGAGCCAATGGTTGTATGATCTTTGCAAAGGATTCATGGTCAAAGAAAACACTTTACCAGGATTCCTTCACAGTTATACAACAAAATTGAGAAACAAATGTGCAAAGAATTCACATTAAAGTTTTCCAAAGTCATGAAATCTTGCAACATCTGCTAATTTGTTATATGCAAAACTTTATTCCTGGTTTGTTGGGTCTTTGGATCTCATAAAAAATACAACCAGTGGTATCATACTACAAATATATGGTTGGTTGTGCTTATGTACATATCATATATCAATAGTTTTAACTTTTGTATGTATTAACACCCATCGCTTGTTCAGAGTTTCCTATGGACAAAGCATCATTAACCTATGTGTTTTACCCTTTGAAGATTACATTTACATTGAAGGCTGTCCTTCAGCTCAACACATAGAATTGGCTCTGCTCTGTAATAAATGTCCTTCCAAAATCCCTGGAGTAATTTTCCATATATTCCAGAATTATCCCCCTAAATCTCTGGGTCAGATATTCAGGAAGTACATAGGCTGTTGATGAAAGGTAGATACTTTAAATGGATGGAAGTATCTCTTACATCTAAGTAGATCAGATCAGGAAATCAATGCCATAAGAAGGCTAAAACTACTTTTATTGAGATTGATTATAACAGAATCTTTCAAATATCATTGTGCTGTATCTCTTCCCCCTTGTTCTACTATAGTGAGCTGGAGAAGTGTTTGCCTGAGCTGCTGAATGTTACCTCATTGCTCTGGACTTCAAAAAAAAATGTTTCATCTCCTTGTGCCTACGTAGTTTTTCCCCCCAAATTTCTGTGAAGTCAGAAGATCAGGCCAAATGGTCTATTCTGAGCCAGATTCTGATTTTAAGACATATTTTTTTCATCTAAAATGGATCCATAACCTATTGCAATATAAAAGTAAGGATAAAAGATATATATTCATAATTTATTCTTCTAGAAAGAGATTGGTGCATTCAGTTTCCTGTGGAATGATCAAACATTAAACTTCAGACAGTGCCCGTTCTTTTCCTTATCAGATATTTGCAAGAAAAAAAAGTGTCTGCAAAACAAATCACAACAAAAATTGTGTGAAAATTGTGGTAATTATATTTAAAAGGAAAACTTGCATGAGGGCAATTTTCATTTTAAAAGTTTACATCAGGGAAATTTGTTAAAGATTAAAATATACAATTTGAACATTAAATCAAAGTTATCGGGTATAAGGTTTACAATTTTGTACATTTTCTACCATTTCATTGACCATATAGAAGAAAAACAGGAGAAAAATAAAACATGCATAGAAAGTCTCTTGATATTGCATACGTAAATAACTACACTTTTTCTGATTAAAACAAAATAGAAAAAAATGCAGTAATAGCTTGTCAACATCTACAATTAAGTAGAGAAGACAGTTATAAAAGTTTTCAGATAGAAATATTTAGGTTATATAATTTATACCTAAATGTAAGATCCCATTAGATGAGAGATACTAGGTTTTTTTTTAACATATTATATGAAGAAAAGATATTATAAACATACTATATAGAATAATTTTTTTCTAAAACATCTATCCAGGAAACAACAGGAACTTTAAATAATTTTATAGCACATTAAAGTATCTTTATAGTGCATTAGTGATTTCTTGTAATACCTTCCTGTGGGATTCTGGAAAGCCTGCCAAAAATAAATCCATTTTTTAAAACAAATAAAGTTACTACCTCTTAGAATAATAAGGGCCTTGACAATTTTGTTAGCTAAAATATTTATCCTTGAGCCAAACATATGGCACATAAATGTATAAGCTTCATAATAATATTAATATTTTATTATTCTTCACATACATAAAGGGTAAAATAAGTTAACCCCTAATTTTGTCAGATATTATTGTTTCCACTTTTTGCTGCTTTTTAGAAGGCAAAAACTTTAACAATCATGATATGCATTAATTAATGTCTCTTACAAAAATCTAATACACAAAGTTGTATTTTATTTAAAAAGTAAAAATAAACAATTGTGATAACTTTCGTATCAGATGATATTTCTTTATTGAATTTATATATTGGCAACCCTATGTGGACCCATGACAGCTCACAACTGTATTAAATCATTGTCAATATAACATGAATATAGAAATACAGTGGGGCAAAAAAGTATTTAGTCAGCCACCAATTGTGCAAGTTCTCCCACTTAAAAAGATGAGAAAGG
>JANHZU010004645.1:18583-30581 GCA_032468055.1 Acrochordus granulatus
TTATGTTTAACTATGGTAAAAGATAAGTACTTGGATTAGTTAAATACAGTTGCCAATCTTATGGCAATACAGAAGTAAATATAATGGCCTTTGATTTGATGGATATAATTAGAGTTTTTTTTGCAGGGTAAGAATCTTTCTAAATGTAAATACTTCATTATTTTTAAAACCTTCAAGACTTAGCTCAAATTATCATACTTAGGACACATTATGCAAAGACTTAGCTCTCTGGTGAAGGCTCTAATGCTGGGAAAGGTGAAAGGAAAGAGAAGAAGAGGACAATGAGTAGCAAAATGGCTGAATTCAGTTGCAGTGGCAATAGGTACACTGTTGGGAAATCAAGTTTGAGACAAATTGTTATGGAGAAAACCTATGCATTTAAGAGTTGACACTGACTTGATGGCATATAATCAGCCAGTCAGTCTAACTATTATGCCTCAGCTGTTACCCTTCTTTTTCATCCATTTCTCATTATGCCTTAATCTTCCTTCCACTACTCTATTAGGGATTAGATATCTAAAGAGCTAGCCATTTCCACCTTCCTTTTTGATGCCTTTTAACTTACACCCAAATTATATGTAATGTTAATAATGTTCCTGTTAATATTTGTTTACGTGCAATCAAACAAATTTGCAAACTAACCATTTCTTTGGTCATATGGAGCTTTTTTTAGCTAATAACATGTTTAATGAACACTTTTCCAAATTATTTATACAAGAAAAAGAGCTTATACAAAAGCATACAAACTTCCATCTTAGTTTTTCCTTCGTAGATAGGCAATTATGTTACAGTAGAACAATCAACCAATAAATGTGAGTATTTTTCAGAATCAGTTTCTTGCTTTAAATGTCATTTAATTAGTTTGTTCATTATAGTCTCTCTACGTAATAACTATAAAATTAGTTCTGAAATGAGGTAATTAATTTTTTGTTTATAGAAAAAGAACAAAAGACATAAATAGTTTGTTCATAATAACCTTAGGATTGAAAATGAGAAAACTCCAGTTTCATTTTTTTTAGCATTCAGTACATAAATAATCTGAGCAGATGGTAACACCTAGCTAACTAGCTGATTTTGAAAAAGCTAAGCAGTACTGAATCAGGTTTGAAATAGTGGGAAGTTACCAGGAACTGCCAGGGTTTTAGACAGACTGAGAAGTTAAAAGAAAACTAGAAAGAAGAAAATAGCAAACCACTTCCATATTTTTGGAAATAAAACAATATGGATATGCCCATATCACCAGGCACCAAGATCAACTGACATATAAATGATTAGTCTAATAAAACTGAATTAAACTTGTTTACTTGATTAAATTTTTAATCAGGATTTGCAGCACAGTTTGAATTTGATTAAATGCCCTCCTCAAATTTGAATGGGAAAGATTAATTCTGCATTTTGATAAGTGTGATAAACAGTTGTATACTGATAGTCTTTTAGCAATGGTTAAAAGATTAGAAATGTTGCATTTTCAAAGAAATCATTAGCAAAAGAAAGCCAAAGATTCTTTCCTACACTATTTCTATGTGTTTTGAATCTCTCGTTTTTTCTACCACAAAAGTATTTCAAGAGTTGGGTAGAGTATATCCTATGATAGAGAATTTACCAGCCAGTTTACTTAAAGTATGGGGGCACAGTGGCCTAGTGATTAAGACACTAGGCTTGTTGGCCAAAAGGTTGGCAGCCCAAGCTCAAGCCCCAGGCACCACATAACAGGATGAGAGCCTGTTATTCACCCCAGCTCCTGCCAACCTAGCAGTTTGAAAGCATGCAAAATGCATGTAGATAAATAGGTATCACCCAAATTGGTGGGAAGGTTACAGCATTCTGTGCACGGTGGCATATAGTCATACTGGTCACATGACCATGGACGCATCTTTGGACAACATTGGCTCTTTGGCTATGAAACAGAGTTTAACACCGTCCCCTAGAGTTGGACACAACTGAAAGGGGAAACCGTTACCTTTTACTTAAAGCAATCCAATTGTGAAATCCTTCGTATGTTTATTTAGAAGTAAGTTCCACAATGAACAATATAGGTTACTCTCAGGAAATTAAATATCAGATTGTAGTTTAAAATAGTTGAGGACTTCCAAAAGCTTTGGGTTGGGATTATTTCCATCCCACGCAAATTCTTCTGTACAGAAGCTTATAAGAAGGGTTTTAACTAAGACAATATATACTACAGGTGGGAATATGTACTATTTCACAGCAGCCCAGGCCTTTTTTTTTTTGTGACTCCCCAGCCCTCAGTTCTTGAAAATCTCCAAAACAGACTGAAAATGTAGCCACAGCAAAGATTACCTCCTATATAGGCTTTAAAGTTTTTCCAAAACAAAAAATAATTAAAATGTATTCCACAGCTCCATTATTATTGACATTTAACATATATAACATACATTTAACATATATTAACATATAACATATATATAACATATATATATATAATAACATTATCACCATATTTGGTGATAATTATCACCAAAGCCATAAAAATTGACAAACTCTGTAATAACGTTTGGAAGTGTTGAGTCCTGCATTTTTCAGAGTGACACTATTTTAAGCAGGTACAAACAAGGTCAAAATGGTGAGTATGATGGGCCATTGAAAGCCCACTTTTTGGGTATGTGTGCCTATGTGTACGTGCATATAAACACATCCAAATACAGATATAGAGGAGGAATGTGTTGTTGGTAAGGAGAAAAAACATTATAAATAGTGACCAATAGACAGTGTGGTGCAAGCATTCATTCATAAACTGGTGTAACACCTGTAGTGTGATAAGAAACTTTGACTTCCAACTCTTAAACCAATATGCTGAATTCATGGGTAAAGCACAGGCAAGTTTATTAGAATCTTAACATTTTTTTTCTCCTGTCATCACTGTGGGTTTAGAACAGACCAGTAACCACTTAAAATATCCACCCAGTTAAATTAAAAAGGGGGTTAGCACAATTCTACTTCTCTGAAATCTTCCAATGCAACACAGAAGAAAAAACAAAACCACATATAGCATCCTTGTTGTCACCTACAGTTCCAAATTAAAATCACTGAAGCATGTCACAGTAATCTATAGCCCATTACAAATAATGAATGGCATTTCCTTTTTACAGTGTTTTGAATGATCAACCTGCATAGTCAGCTGTCAAACTTTAAACAGTTACTATCCAACAAGAGGACATGCCACAGTAGCACATGCTCAAAATTCAAAAAAGCTCTGATCCAGCTACCACCCTGCTTCCATATCTATTCTAGTAACAATACCTAGACCAGTTTTCTCAAAGTTCACTATTTTAAGATGTGTGGACTTAACTCTCAGAATTCCCCAGCCACCTTAAAGTATCCAAAATTGAAAAATACTGACCTTGATTATCAAAGACCATTTTCTTATTCCACAGTGTCACATTTCACTCATTGGTGGATAAAGTAGCTCAGCAAAACACAACGCTCCAGAAAATTGTCACTGACTTCAAAATGGTTATTCTTAAGATAATTAATTCTACTGGAAAACAGTCTCTGACAATCCTACTGCCAATAAGTATGTATATATATGTGGGAATATTAACATCTTTTTGGGGATCATATTCTGTTCTAAGAAAAAATCTTGCAAATAGTTAAGTGCTTCAGAATTTTTTCTTGATCTGATTGTATCAAGACTATCTTAAAATTCTTCCATAGACTTTACCTTCTGTTTTCACTAAAAATCATCTCCTCTCTTCTGTTTTCAGAAGACTGCACAGTTATATCTTATTCCCTCTTTTGTTGTTTGACTTTCATTAAACTAAGTTAGCTTGGTATCCTTTTTCTTATGAACCCCCCTCCCAATTTGGCATAGTTTCAGTCAGCCACACACATATCGAGATGCTATATTTTTGAATCAGGGGTAGCTATGCAATCTTTTTGTGCTGGAAGCACATTTGGAATTTTGGTAATATATTATGTGCAGGAAAAGCATTGAAATTCTGCAAGTTGGCCAGCAATCAGGAAAGCTTAAATATCAATGAAATTTATAATACAGCTTGCCACATTGAGCAAAGCAGTAGGCAGTTTATGTTTCCCTACTGCTTTTCCAGTGTTAAACCTAAGTAGTATTTTCAAATGATCACATAAATTAAAGATGGATAAGCTTACCAAAATAGCAGTTCATCATTGCCAGCAGAAATTAAATTAATGGAATTAAAGGGGGCAAAATGTGAACTGGTGATTTAAATAGTTCTATGAAACTCTTTATTGCTTAAAGTTTTTTTCTCCAATGCTAAGTGATTAATCTTACAGGTTTTGCAAGAACTTGGAGGGAATATTTACAATGATGCCAAAAATAAGTTTTTGATGAATGACAGTTCCTTTTTGGCAATTCTGTAATTTTTTAATCTTCGGATTTTTTACTCTTTGATTGGAAGAAGCTAAGCATGGTTTTAAAACTGTAGGAAGAAATATCAATATCCTACACTCTGCTGCTGACACTACTCAGAAAGACAAAGGATCTGCAAACTAGTAATAAGTGTCAAGGAGCACTGTGAAAAAATGGGACTAAAATTAAATATAAAGAGGCCAATCTTATGGCAACAGGTACAACAACCAGGCTTATAATTGAAATAAAGATTTTGAAATGGTGGATACCTTCTGCCTTTAGGGATCAACCATGAGTAGTAAAACAATCAGCAATCAATCATTTGGTAGAGCAGCCACGAAGACCTTTCTGGGATGTGCCTGCAGAGCAGTGTTCAACGTTGGCAACTTTAAGATGTGTGGAGTTCAACCCCCAGCACAGCTGGCTGGGGAATTCTGGGAGTTGAAGTCCATACATCTTAAAGTTGCCAAGGTTGGATACCCTTGCTGGAGAGATTTCTGATTCAAGACATGAATGATTATGCTCAAATACTTTGGACATATTAGTACATATATTATACAAAGACTTAGCTGCTTGGAGAAGTCTCTAATGCCAAGAAAGACAGAAACAGAACAAGACAATGGATGCATTTAGTTGTAGCAGCAATGGAGGATCAGGTTAGGGATAAATTGTCAGGGAAAAAAAATCTATGTGATCCCTAAGAGTTGACAGTGACTTCATTGCACATAATTATGAATCATCTCACACAATCAACTCTATATAGAATAATTCATGTGTGTGCAGAAATGGAATCTTTTTGTGTGATATGGGATCGAATAGAAAACCTATAAGAAACAGGCTTTATTGGTTGAGTTGCCAGCTTTATTGGTTGAATTGCTGGACAGCAATCCTGCACAGTCAAAAAATTATTGTAGGTTTTTTCCTAATATAATTTTGGTGAAACAATACCTAACTCAGTCAGCATTTTAGAGACCTTCTAGTCTTTTGATTTCCTATTTTATTTTGGCAATCATCTACATTTTTTAAAATTTATAAAAATAAGCAATATGATTTCAGAACATTAGCTTTCTAATCTTTAAACTATTTTAGTAATAGAGATATCGTAACCAAGTTTAAAATAACAGTTCTGTTTATATAGTGTTAACAGATTTTTCTAAATGAAATGCATGATTTGAATATAGATATCATTAGGCAAAGTTGACCATCTGTTACGTGATGGGGAAAGGTAAATAGCAATAAATTTCACTTCATTATCATAGACTGAAACATGTGTCTCCCATTATTCATCAAGTTCATAGTTTAGATACCTGCTCTTAATATGATAAAAGAATACAATTTGGTTTCAATAGTCCCAAAATCTTAATGTGTATGTATCAGAAGCTTTCTTTTGAAAGTTAGTATTAGATAATTCTATTAGATAATTCTATTAGGTAATTCCTTCAACACTAAAACTCTGGAAATTTCCCCATCAGTATGTATTAATGGTAGCTGATTTATGTGAAAATTGGAACATATGCTAACATGGTTAAATATCATAAAAAAGTTGGAGTTCCATGTAGATATTTTAATTAGCTTTTTTTTCCTGTAGATCCAGGATAATATATATTCACAAGAGGCTGCACATCACATTATATAAATAGAATAAAACTATTTCTGAGAAGTTTTTCTTTTTATAGAATAGATTTTGAAGCAAGCCTGAATGATGTAACTCATAAGTATTTTAGGTAAACAAGAAAATTACTATGTTTATAGTAAGAACTTTTCCAAGGTACATTTCAGATATCATTCATGTCAGCCTGAATGAAATCAGTACCTATAAAAGGCCGAGTTCCCAATGTCATGTATTACTGTTAATAATTCAGATTCCATTGATGGTAATTATATTAATTATCACTTAATTGCTTGCAAACAATGTAAGCTACTGCAGTGATAAGTTTGCATCATGATATAGGTTTTGCCAATAATATCACCACTCAGAGTCATTTTGAGTAATGAAATCTGTATGGAAATTTTAGATTTAGAGCATACCATTGAATAGTAGCTGCTAAAACTAGGGATAGAAAAAGAAGCCTTCATCCTCTACATTATTTGTTAACATTTTCAGGCTTTCCTGTGCTGCTAGGAAAAAAAGTAATGCTGTTTAAGAGTTCCTTTTATTTTAAGTTTATTTGTTTTAGTAAGTAAATTCCTTAAAACAATGACATCATCTTTGTTCAGATTTATAAGTCATGCTACTTTAATGAGTAAAAGAGAGGTGTTCAGCTTGCATGAAGTCCATTCCTTCTAAAATAAAACCATTCCTTCTAAATAAAACATGCACACTCTTAATGGAAAATGGGATACTGCACAACTTGAAATTTTGCCCTGAACTGATTGAATCTTGATAACGATTCACAGTGAAGAGGTGTCTATAGTTTAAATGACATCTGAATTGTTACACTGAATTCCAATGTAGAATTGTTGTTGGTTTCTAGAATGCTCGAAGATGACCTCAAGTTGAGCAGTGATGAAGAGGAGAACGATCAGGTAAGAAATCTGAAATTTGTTCATATTGTTTTTATCTGGTAGTTCATTAAATTTATATACTGACTTTTCTCAAGGAGCTCAAGATGATCTTCCAATCTCTAATTTATGGTTAATGGTTAATTACAATGGTTGCACTATAATGTCAAACCATAATCCATAGTTATTAACTACAGCAGGCATGTCCAGCCTGTGGCCCAAGGGTCACATGCAGCCCTTGACAGCTAGTAATGCAGCCCAACAAAATAATAAAAAATAAAGGAAGTTTGTTATTTGTATATATTACATAGACACTACATTAATTATATTATATATTTTATATGTGGCCCAAGACAATTTCTCTTCACTCAGTGTGTTCCAGGCAAGCCAAAAGATTGGATATTCATGAACTACAGTGACTAAATACACACAACGTGCTAAATCATATGTAGACAAACCACATTACAATTTAATGCTATATATGAACTCAACTATAAAAAATTAATAATAATAAAGGAAAAAACAAAACTACTTCTCAGTTTGTAGTAATTACATCATCTGTACAAGTTTGCTGTTTTTTATTTTGATTACATAAATGTATTTTCTCTTAATTAATATCATTCATCCAGAAAATGTTATTTTAATTTGATAAGCAGTGATCAGAAGATCTAATGTATGAAAGGAAACTTTCAAATTTGACAACCGTGAGTTTGTAGGCTGAAATTTTTCCCCTGTGCTGCAGCAAGATATGCCACTGAGGCTTTGTGGCAGTGGAAATTTATTATTTGCAGAATTAATCTATATTCAGCAACTTAAACAGATTAAATAGAACTCTTATGCTTGTCTGGAATATGTAACCAAAGTTCATTTGGTCTGTTTGTCTCTCCAACTCCTAAAAGGCAATACTCTAGTATGTATTTTTGGCTTGTATCAAAATGTTGAAATTATATAAATATAAGTTAAAGAAGCAACACAAAACAACCTTTGAGACCTGCCTCTGAACTGGAACTTTGGCTGGGTGGGGAAAAAAAATTGTTTGACACTTTACATGGTAAGATAGGGAAGGTGCAGCAATTTCTCTGAAAATGTTACACTTCTAGATTGTAAAATTGTGAATAATTATGCTGTGTATTGTGTATCTGGTTGAAATACAACATGTCTTTTTTAGATATTAACATGAATGAAGAACACACACATACACACACACTACAGGTAATCCTCATTTAGTAACCACAATTGGAACTGGCAACTTAGTCATTAAGCGATGTAGTTGCTAAGTGAAACCCTAACTGTGGTTATTATCCAGCTTTGCTTTACAGACCTGTGAAGTTTATAAATGTGAGGATTGGTCATAAAGTTATTTTTTCATCACTATCATAACTGCAAATGGTCACTAAACAAGGAAGTTATTAAATGAGGATTGCTTGTAGGGTCATATTATAAGAGCAACCATGGTGGATAGGAGAGAAGCAAATAATAGCACGTGCATCATCACAACAATATGTACTGTAAATGATGCAAATTATGTAGTTATATTAAGATGTCATAGTACTATTTACTTGGGTCATTTGTGCTATTAAGTCATGAGCACTCATCGTTATTCTGACATGATTGTTCAATATGCCTGTGAGAATATAGCTTCCATAATCTCTCAACCAGCTGATGGTAAGAGTCACAGGCCAGTGTTTGGAAGGAACTAAGGTGGGGAAGATTTTTTTGGAAAATATTGGTTTAAGTCCTTGTTCTTGTACAAGTTGTTCTCATTTCGCCATGGAAAAAAAAAGAAAGACAAATCACCTAAACACTGAAAACATCTGGTTAGATAGAACTAGGGAGCCACTGGAAAGAACTCTATACGTGTATAGTAGAGGGATGTTGAGAGAAATTTCAAGTGGACCCTTCACCTAAGGCCTAGGCTTCCCTAAGGACTTATTATCTCATAAAATTCCCAAGGTGAAACATTTAAAATCTCAACATTGCAAAGCCAGATTAGATGTGACAGCTTTCATTAATAGAGCCTTAACTGCAGTGCATCTAAAATTGGCTAACCAGATTTTAATAGAAGATGAAGTTTAATGATCACATTTAATGATCTCAGCAGCCACTGCCCTTTGCAGCAGATGCTCATTGCTTTTAAAAGCTTTTTTTTCTGTGGCTATTGCTGCATTGTTGTGCCCCAAAGAAAGAGTGCAGATACAACCTCTGCAGCACTGTGAGTCTTGACTATGCGTAATTGAGAGAAGGTCAATGCATATTCTGCAGTAACGATATTGAGCATTTTGTGCTTATCATAAATTATGCCAAATAAGCATTTTGTAGTGTTGAGAAGGGAAAGTCAAGATAAAAGGGAGAAAAAATGACAACTTGTAAATTCACAAGCTCATGAATCTCTCTCTCTGCATACCATACTGGACTAAACTGCTCTCTTCAGTGTGATATATTCAGGATGCATATTTTGCTTGGGCTCCTGAAGCAAGTGGCAGGTAGGAAAGAGGAAAGAAAAAAGTAACGGTGCAAGCAGAGGCAGCTTATTTTCCCATGACTGGATAACCAATCAGCACAGAACATTTCTCCTTCTTATATCTCCTCTCCTTGGGAAGTGTTGCTTGGTTTGTTTTCAAGAAAAAAACCTTGCAAGGAAAGGAAGCGTTGCCCAAGTATTTTTCTTCGGTAATCTGCAGAATTGCTACAATCATATATTGGTTTCAGTGAAATTACCAAAATGATAGGACATACAAATTAATTGCACAAATTTAAATCAAATTATTCAGTATTATGCAGCACATAATTAACACTTGCAATGCTCGGAGATGCATTGATTGACAGATAAAGTTACATAGTGATCTATCAGCAATTGTGATGTCATAAATGAAATAACATTTTTCATTTTTTTACTTGTTGAAAGAATTTTTCCTTTCCTTAACTGAGGCCACTTTTTAAAGGAGCTTAGAAAACAAAGTAAGGGTCATTCTTGTGTCAGTCAAGAATAGTTAATGATACTGAATTATATATAAAAAGAGTATTGCATCACATATATGTGAATCATCTTCCAATTAATTATAAGGTTTGCTCCAATGTAATGTGATTTGAGCTAAATCAAAAGACTTTATACCCCAATGTGATTTTAATGGTTCTCAGAAAACAGGAGGATTAAAATACATTATAGGAGGATAAGAGGCAACACTAGATGACAATAGCAAAAATCATTTTTAAGTGGATGAGACTTTGCCTTTTTGAGCAAAGCAACCTGATCTGCTTTTCCAGAAATAACATACAAATAATAACATTATTTCTACATTTTACACTGAATGTTGTAATATGGTCCTTTGCTCATATTAACAAATACCTCATAGATGCATAAAGTTTTTTGCATACATAAATATGTTTGAAAGGGAGAGAGGTGCATACTAAGGCCAGAGGCAGCCCCAGAGAGCTCCAAAAGTCACTACCGAATCATCACATGATTCGAAGTGAGCATTATCCAATACATACTGAGGAGCAATAAATAATGTTTTTGTTTTGACTGCTATTTTTGGAGTACTTCCCCTCACCTTTCTTCAAAAGCAAAATGCAACTGTCATTCTGAAAAAAAGATGCATGTTTTTAAGATATAAAATGTTTGATATACTGAAATTTATAATTATGATTTAAAGTGCATTTCATGCAGTTTTTTAAAACAGATGCATGCAAGTGGAACTAAAGTGGAACTTTATGTAATCATAAATAGGCTGACCTATCTCTAACTTTGGAATGGTATGTTTTAAAAATACATCTTACCTATATTTTAAGAAAAATCTTGCAATTTGGGGTAATAAAGGCAATAAAGGTATAAAATAAATCTCTGAAAAAATAAATGTTGCTTAATAGTTAGGAGATATGCTTCTATGGTGTATCTCTTTAAAGTATACCAGTTTGTCAAATTTATGGCATCATGGAATCCAGGGTGGGACATCTGGCATTTCACAGTACTCTTCCATCCAACCTGAATTTGAACAAGCTGGCTGCATCCTATATCTTCAGATTGTGTACACTGTGGATATGAATTATGTTACACATAATTTTATATCAGGAAGAGAGAGACACTCTGCCCTGAAACTCTTAAGGAGACAGTAGCCCACTGTTGTACAGGATGCATATAATTTAAGCTGGAAGTATGTACCACTCTAAGTTACTTGGGTCCAATAAAATGTAACAATATTCTTGATTGACTGGTTTGATCTCCTTGCAGTCCAAAGAACTCTCAGTAGTCTTCTCCAGCACCACAGTTTGAAGGCATCAGTTCTTCAGTGCTCAGCCTTCCTCATGGTCCAGCTCTCACAGTCATACATGACTACTAGGAAAACCATAGCCTTGACTATGTGGACCTTTGTCGGCAAGGTGATGTCTCTGCTTCTTACTACACTGTCAAGGTTTGCCATAGCTTTCCTCCCGAGGAGCAAGCATCTTTTGATTTCATGGCTGCAGTCACCATCTGCAATGATCTTGGAAAGGGGGTGGGGAGTGTCATGCAAATTAATCATTTTAAGTGGTGACATTACCATAACAATTGTAACTGTCTGCCCTAGTGTCAATCTTCTTGGCTATAGTTCTGAGTCTGGTTTTGACTTCATCCTTTCTGGAATTGACTTTCTTGGTTTATAATAAAGAGTTTTTATTAAAAAGTATAATGTCAAAAAGACATTATGTGTCAGGCTCCAAAAACTGAGAAAGATTCTTCTAAACAGTTTCCTTTATTGTTCCTCACTTACAGACAGTAATGTTGCCAAACTAGAGCAGACTACTTGCATCATTAAAATATACTCTGAGATTTATTAGGGAGGGGCTGTTTTTAACTCTCTTCCTCCCACACAAACTGTCTACGTTTCTCTGTCCTTGCTCATCTGGAATGCACCCACTCTCCTGGGAATCCAGATTACATTCCAGATCACTTAACTTTACTTTGCCTTATTATCAACACTCTGGAATATATTGATTACTGTAGCTTGCTCCTTGGGAGGAAAGCTATGGCCAACCTTGACAGTGTAGTAAGAAGCAGAGACATCCCCTTGCCAACAAAAGTCCGCATAGTCAGGGCTATGGTTTTCCCAGTTGTAATGTATGGCTGTGAGAGCTGGACCATAAGGAAGGCTGAGCATCAAAGAATTGATG
>JANHZU010004645.1:35859-47952 GCA_032468055.1 Acrochordus granulatus
TTTGGGAGAACAGGAGTTGATAGCATTGTACTAAAAAGACAATGCTTTTTAATATATAGAAACAAGCTTTAATGGCAATGAGTACATTATTGGAAGATCTGAAAGACCAGTTTAGGGACAGATCATCATAGAGAAAAACAAACTATATGACTGCTAAGAGTTAGCAATGATGTGAGGGAGAGGGGAAGCACACTGAGACTTGCAAGATGAGAATATGACATGCCCATTTGAGAAAAATCCATGAACCTAGGCTAAGATCAGTTTGAAAATCAGTATGCCAGTTATGTTTCTTATGATGACTCCTGGCATTTCAAACCTTAATGGCAGAGACTATACAAAGAGAGTCTTAAGGACTAGAGTTTGCTGTGAGCACTTGTTAGCCAGTTTGATTTAAAACAGCCTCTGAAAACCAGTGGAGTCAGACCCACAAAGCATTTTTAACAAGAAATTAAGGAGCTAAAACCTAGCACTCACAGAAACCAAACTTGTCTCTAACAGCATTCTTGATGCATCCTGGAACTGCAAGTATAGCTGTTATACGTTTGGGCTGGACAGCTTCCGGGATATTAAACTGTGCAAAAATGCAAACCTGAATACTATAAAGAAACTGGGAAACAACCTTATCAAGGAAAACCATGTAAGCTACAGGAATAAAATGAACAGCTACAAAGGGCTGGACCTCTCCCCCACCCTAAATAAGCACCAATTGGAGCCAACCAAAGAGGAAGTAGGAAAGCCACTGTAACACTCTGCCTTCCATTCTCAAGCCCCTGAGCAACCCAGAAGGATATCAAGATTGAGGATATTGAAAGCTGCTAGGAGATGAAGTACAGTTAAGATGGATGCACCACCCTATCCTAATTACATCATAATCTACATGCACAATCAGTGCCAAAACTGTTCTCAGACCTGACTCCCAAATAAAAGGACTCCAGTTAATCCCTTTCCTCCAAAGCTCTCTGAAGCTGCAGACCAACAATCTTCTCAATAACCTTCCCCAAAACTGAAAGTTGGATATGGTTTGGAAATTATCCAGCACTGTAGGGTTTAGTGATGGCTTCTTGAGAAGGAGTGGGCACTAACTCCTTAAGCACAGACAGAGTCAGGAGTCAGTTTACTACCACTTGGACCCATCCTCATTTCGTCCCAGGTAACCATAAACATGGAGCTAATATACTGGTAGGTCCTGCCCTTTTCCTTGGAACCTATAGGCTCAAACTTTCCACAGATAGCCTTACTAGATGGTGTTTCAGTCAACTCAACCAGACTGACTCTGGAGTCCAATTTTGATCAAATATGTTATCTGAGATATTACTGAGGAAAAACTTTATCAGACATATGATACTGAATACTGTAATCTTACAGCAGCTGTTCAGATGGTTTTCTGACCCAGTATGGAGTTTTCAATCACCCATCTTTCATGGAAGAGGCAGGAAGCATTTCTTAGGTAGAGCTTATAGAAGTCTCTTCATCAACCCATACTTAGGCAGCTCTGGTTCATCCAGTAGTCCAGATATATCATGAGCAGTGAGGCCCTAGAAGCCTGTTCTGAATCTCAACATTTAAGAAACATTCCTGACACCAATCCTCCTGTTTTCCACCCTCACTTAGCTTCTTCTATCTTCTGGTGGTGATGTCCTCTATAAGTGCTTTGGGTACACAGTTCAACAATTCTGCATCTTTCCAAATAACTGGGTGGGTGAATATTGTTGTCTCTAGCCCTATCACTTTCTATTCCAGCAGGGCAATATACTTTCACCTGAGCATGTATAGCCTTTATCTTCAGCAAAGAAACCCAACTGGAACATCTCCCACAGATCGCAAGAGTTGTTCCTTCTGTCTCCATGTACTCTAAATATATGAGCTACAGCAAATGACAGAATAAGTGCCTCCCCCCTTGGCATCCCCTGCCAAACTCCTGTTTTCTCTCCCTGTTTACTCAGTCAGAAAGCTCAGTTTCCTATGGTGTAATTCTTGAATAATGCCTCTGATCTCTAAAACGTGCACAGTTCTATTATAGATGCTTATTATCAAACTGACATATTTTGATATCTAGTTTACATTGTTTAACTAAGTTTCTTAAATCATCTGCCCTACCTGTCTGCTTTATAGATTCATTGAAGCATCAGAACAAGCTTTCTTCCACTTGTAAAATATTTATAGGTACTTAATTCCACTTACATATATTTATGTGATGTGGGAGGATTAGCCTACCGCTTATGGTTTGGCTTCTTGAATACTTTCCTCTACAGATGCATCATTCTTTTTCATTTGTAATCACATATGAAGATGTGAAGAGAACATGTGCATGCCTGTGTATTATGCCCACAGATGAAGAGGGTGTTTATATCTGTCACCAAATAAGTTAATGTTGCTTCACTTGGTACTAAATTTTGGGGAAGGGGGTGTTTTTCATGTCAAAATCTGGCAAATATAACAGCAAAATCAAATAAATAAATACACGTGGGAAGTTGGAAGTGAAGAAGGAGAAGAATAATTTTTTTAAGAAGAGCATAACAGTCTTATTCAGGAGATTGTTATAATAACCTGATATTATTTTTGTATTCTGATATGACCTAATAGCTAATCAATAAAGTATAATTATATTTCTTTTAATTTATACTGCTTTGAGCCAATATAATGTGAAATGTGAAAGCTTTTCTTCACCAAAGATTCCCTTATAAGAATCTCCCCTTACCTCATATTAAGAATATAACATCTTCGCTTCCTAGATAGCAATAAGGATTCTTGCTCTGCTCCTTATGCCTCATTTTATATGACCAACAAGACTATTTTATTAACATTTATAACTACTGGTGATCAACAGCATGGCTGCATCCAGCATTTATAAGTATGGTTGAAATTCTGCTCTTCTCTAAAACCTGGATTTAGAGTTCCGTAAAGATGCCATTTAAAATCCCTCTTATAACAATGCTATTTCATTATGTTACTAATTCAAACCAATTAGTCAGAAGAATCGTTTAGTAATTTCTTGATGCCATTAGAGATACTGTATATCCACCATAGTGCAGAATTATTTTAATTACTCTGGATAATTAGCCATTTATATTTTTTGTTACTGTAGACCTCTTACTAATGCTTCTTGATACTTGCTATTGAATAATTAGGCCTGCAAGAATGAGACTATCTTTATTCATCTCTAATCAGTCAACAGTTGATAATTGTATGACTGAAGTTATAAGGATCCTGAGTATCATGGCTACATTAGGACATTTTTCATTCTTATTTTTACATACTTTTACTGATTTCAGGAAAGCATAGAGTTTGATATAGTGTGCAAATGACATAACATGAAGCAGAAAATTTTTTTTTCAAAATTGTAGATCCCTCCAGAAGCAAATTATTTTCGGAGAATGAACTAGAGATAAGACAGTGGTAGCCATGGCAGTGTGATTTCCTAGTACTATCAACTGCAAGTATTTAGACTTTTGCTGAAATAAAAATAAAAATGTTGAGGTATAGACATATATACTTGACAAGAATTATAGAAGTTAAAGAATCCATTTCCATTGATTTTATTGATTTTTCATGTATTTAAAATTAAAATTCTAATTCCAACCAGTTAGGATGGTTTTCATTTCATTTTAAAGGACTAATTGCAGGAAGGAGTGTTCATTATTCATCAATGTCCAGCAATTCAAAGCATTTATGTTTTATGGCATTAGTGTCATGTCATTAGTGTCATTATTCAAATGATACGAATTAAAATTAAGCTTGCAGGATGGAAGGAGAGACTGCCTACTTGGGATTATATAAGTCCCTGTTGAGGCTGCCTAACTGAAGCCTCAACCCACCTGAACTCCATTTTGAAACAAGAATTGAGAAACAGGTACAAAGCAAGGAGAAGGCCCTTCACTTGGTCCTCCATAGCTAGTTACCAGCCCTATACAGGAAGCCTTCAGCTACCTCCCCTGATCTAAATTTCTTGGTAGAAAATCTGAAGTCTGTAGAATGACCTCTTGCTACCTACCTCTGGCAAATTTCAAACAGGAGGAAACCAGTCACATAGTGCCTGATTCCTGGTCATGATAGTAATCATAAAAGCTCATCCATAAGCTAACCCAACAATTAAATTTAACCATAGGTCTTACAAAATCTACTAATAAAACATCCATATAAGTTTTTTTCTCTATATTTACCCAAATAAGCAATCCTCACATAAAATCTAAGATCACCGCTAAATATTCACTCAATATTATACTAGATTTATCTTAAAAGCTAACTGTGATAACCAACTGAATGTCAGTTTTCAGGAAATTTTATTCTAATCCTAGCTTCACTCTCTGGCACTTATTTAGCATGTTGTCAATTATCACACCCAAGTTTTTTTTATTATGTAGTGCTTCCAAGCTACAAAAATCTTACATGTATATCCTATATTTTTACTCTCTAAGTATAATATAATTTCCCTGTCAAAGGACATCTTATTTCTCTCAGAATAATCTTCTGTCTAAATTAGATGGCAGTCTTACCCTGTGATCCGAGGTGCTGGCCAGAACTTCCATTTTGTGCCACTTACAAACTAGATGAGCAGTCCAAATAATTAATGAAAATGGTGCATTACTGGCCCCAATGAAAACCCCTGCCAAACCTGAGCAGTTATACTTTTCAACTTTATGTAACACCATGAAGGCTGATTCTTATAGTTCATGAGAAGCTCTAATACTTCAGAATTTACCATCAATCACTTCTCATTGCTAGACCATTGCACTATTACTAGGACAGAAGAACATGTAATACAATTCTTTATTTCATCTGTGCACTGAGACGGCTGTTCCTCTTTATATGTCTTCACATACTGTGGTTGATTTTAGATTTTTTTTTAAATGGTGATTATATTTACTGACAGACAATGTTTGTACAGGACTAGGAGTAGAAAGATCTATCTAGCATACTCTTGGTCACAAAAGTTTACTGAATGATTTTGAGCCAATTCTCACACAGCCCAACCTATAGCAAAAGATTGCTCTTATGGGAATATAGGGGAAGTGAGAATTCTGTACACTCCATCTTTGTGCTTCTGAATAAAGGCCAGGTTAGTTATTTATTTTAAGGATTTAAAGGTCTGCTCAGCTCAAACAGTGTGACTCTGGGTAGCAAATAGCAAAAAAAATGTATAACATCAAAAAATACCCAATATATAAAATATAAAATATAAAATGGCAATTCCAGACAATAATTAAATAACCAAAAGGGTGACCCTGGTCATCTGGATTCAAATACCTGGGGGGGAAAGCTAGGATATACATATCATAAATAGCAGGAGAAAGACAGACAAACACAACAGAATAAGTTGTAGGCCAGCATAACTAAGAAATATTAACTTTGGCTAATATAAAAAATGAAAATACTTAGACAAGATCAGTCTTTTTTTATTTTCAGTTAATCTTTACTAACTACCAACTCTAAGTCAATAATCTTTCCCTTCATAAGCTGGAGCAAACCTACTTGCTTATTTTTATAAAAGAATATTAAAATGTGTCAATGGTTATAATGTGTTAATGGTTAACACATTTACATGAAATTGTGTGAACATATTTCCTGAAGCTTAATGTAAGTCACATTTAGTCATTTTCCCAAAATAATAATAGTGATTTTTACATTACACAGAGATGCAGATAAAATTCACTTTTAAAATAAAAACCAAAAAAGTAAGGATTAAAATAAAAAATGAAGTAGTTAAGGTATTTGATTAGGAACAAATTGTAATTCTTAGCAGTATTTTGGAATAGGAAGACAAATATGTCTTATGACGTGTTTCATATTGTTTCCTTTGTCTGTAATGTATCCTTTAAAAAAAACCCTGCACATTCATATATGTTAGCTTTTCCAACTAATCACAACATTAATCATTATTAGAACATCTCAATAGTCAAAGCAATCTATTTAAATCTTCATCAGCAAGATCACAATTTGTTAAATTCATGTGCGTTTGGGGGGTTGGTACTACCTGCTGTGCAAGATACAGATGAAAATCACACAGAGCTCATTCTTAAAAAAGAAAAATCATACTGTGATTGTGTTTGCATTTGGCCCCAAAATAAACTATGCTTGCTCAGAAAAGATAATTTTAGAAGAAGCTCGAAGAGACTACAAATAATTTTAGATGAATTTAACATCTGTCTGTAGTTTCCCTAGAGGCAGTCAAGGATTGATTAATATTCTTGACCCCATTTGACTCTACAAGAATTGGGCCTCATGAAGAATGTATGTAAATCCAGGTTTTCAAGACAAGTATGGGTAATTATAGGAGTGCGTAGTGACATGAGAGGTTAAGGCACTGGGATTGTCAGCTGTAAAGTTGGTGGCTTGAGTTCAAGGCAGAAGAACTGCTGCGTAATGGGGTGAGCTCCCATTGTCTGCCTAGCTCCTGCCAACCTAGTAGTTCAAAAGCATGTAAAAAATGCAAATAGATAAATAAGTACCATCTTTGCTGGGACAGTAACAGCATCCATGTGCCTCAGCATATAGTCATGCTGGCCACATGACCATAGTGATGACCACATGACTTCAGACAAACGCTGGCTGTTCGGCTGTGAAATGGAGATGAGAACTGCCTCCTAGAATCAGACATGACTGGCAGGGGAAACCTTTATCTTTATGGGTAATTATATCAGATTCTTAAAAATTAATCCCCAGAGTTAGTGTGAAAAAAAACACATTAGTCCTGTATCACAAATTCCTTGCAACTTGTTAATTACATAGAAACAAGTCTATTATAAAAATGGGATTAGTGCAACATTTATTTTTGTTCTCCTTTGGATCTAAAGTATGCCTGAAACTGGTGACGTATGCTTTCCATTTCCAACCATAATAATAAACAAAATAAAGCATGGCTTCTTTATCTTAAATAGCTATACAGAAGAGATAATTTCAGTGAATGAAATTTATGAAACAGTGATAAACCCATTACGTAAATCTGTTAGCTTAACAAAAATTTAAAAAAATCCCACATGTGGCTATTTGACCTATGTCTAGCAGATTATTTCCTTAGATGGCATTAGAATTTCCAGACTAGTAAACCAGAGTTTATTAAGCCCTTCATTAATATTAAGGTGTAATGGAGGAATTTTCCAAAACTTGCTGGGAAGAAAAAACACAAAGATTAGTTCCTTCATTTTATAAAATTCAACTGTAAATCTGTTTTTTTACCCTTTCTGAGATATACAGATATTTAGTTAAGAAGGTGTTCTTCCAGACTTATTGACTGCAGTTTGTTTCTAAGCCCAATTCAAAGAGTTGGTCTTACCACTGAAAGCCTGAATTTTGGGGAGACTAAATTTCTTCCTTGATATGAGGTTGCTATAATGCTCCATTCCGTAGCTAAATCTCATGTCGTGCAAGAACAAACTAGAAACATTCTTACCTATGCCAAAGGGTAAACAGAAGCTTGAGGTGGGTATTTGCTTTTTTATTACTGGGCAATCAGTAGGAAAGAAAGGATGTAAATCTATAAACAAAAGATTCAAAGACTCATGGTCACACTACGGATCGCCACCTTCTCACATCCTTTAAGAAGAAAGGAAAGAACGAATGTAGTGTCATATATAGTTTGACCTTTATTAAGCTAATATGCCTAGGCTAGACATGCTTGTCTGCACCAGGAAACAAAAGATGGGTTGTTAAATTAGCTATGACTGTGACCACCCACCAGAAAAAAAAGCCCTTAAGGAAAATCAAACTTAGCACTAACCAGCTGTCTCTTTTTATAATTTGAACATCCAGTTCCCAAGGTGACTAGGAAGCAAATAGATTTCAAGACCAATTCTATAAAGAGTTAACTTATAAGGACCAGGAAGTCTAACTGCATGAACGCAGCTGATGCAAGGTCAGTGGCAAACACTCAGAGAAACTGGGGTTATTTTATTTTTCTTGTGAACAAGTCAAATAAAATACTGCTGATATTTCATTTATCTAGTTTGACAAGCAAACACTTGGCAGCGAGTACAAGCATACCCGGAATCTGGCATCTGTCTCCTAGCACAGCTGTCAGCCTGCTGACTAATCACTTCTTCCCGAACTTAATGCAACTCTAGCTTTTTAACACTCTTTCATCTCACATACTCAGGCACTCAGTCCTTGGATAGAGCTATTTGTTTTGGTAATGCAGTAATTAATTATAACTTTTTTTTACAGTTTTGGCAGCAGGCTACTTCCATGAGTTCTTTTTCTTTAACATTTCTGTTATATTTATAGTGTGGTGGGGGTTTTTTTGTAGCTGGGAGTTAGTTTCCTTGGATAATTCAAGTTACATTTTCTAATGGAGATCTCCAGAAATGTTCATTCTTATTTCACTTATAGGAGAGGGTTCCATTTTTTTTTTTGTTTAGCAGTAGGTTTAGGGATTTGTTTGTTGTTTTAGCTAATATACCTTTAAACATCACACACTCAAGAGCACATTCCTGGTTTTACAAGGAGAGCTAATTTTCCTTTGGTGTGCACTCCTGGATGGCACATGGTATCCAGTCAGCATAACACTGATTTGAATATCCCAAGGACAAAGTTAAGATACAGGTGTAGCTAGGCTGCTGAGCTGAATCAGGACTTCTTTTTTGTGATTCAGCAGAAATGGAGAACTCTTCCCACAAAATCTTGATATATCCTTAAAATGTCCTTCTTGGTCCCTATGACTTTTCTCTGGTGACAACACAGTTTTAGATTCCCTTCTCCTACTTCTTCTGCTTAGTAGCTACTCTGAAGACTGCAGATACAAATCTTTAACTTTTGACATTTCCATAGTATGGAAAGTTGCTCGTTTTTCATTTTTTCCATTTTTATATTCCATCTTACCAGAAGTGTTTCATAGGGCATGATTGAATAAATTATTAAATTCAAAATTAATGAAGGTAGAATAAAAATTAAAATATTCTTCAGAATTTTCAGGATTCCAATAGAGAAATGATATCATCAATCAATAAGGTAGAAAATAGGGTTGTTTAATCTCTCACAATTTCAAAAGATGCTCAGCATAATAGACAAGAAAAAGTAAAAGTAATATTCAGATATCAGATTTAGAATAGGACTGTGAGGTTCCATAAAGATGAGAATTACCTTTAATGACAGCTTTGACATGGGTAGTTTTTCACAACACAGTATGATAGAAAGGCATTTTTCCAGAGAAATCATGGCTTCAGCCTCTGATAACCTGTGGCTATTAAAATTCAAGAACATTCATCCAAATGGAATCTAACAAGTTATATTGTTCATGATGCTTCCAAGCAAAATGGCACTTAAGTGATGTGATTTTCAGTCAAGCAACTGGAAATTAAGGCAGTTGTTCTTAAATTAAGCTACACTGCTGCCAAAATCACACTTTTCTACCATAAGGGAACAATTTATTCAAGCTTTGGCATTTCCTGTGAAGAGGAGAAGGATGCTACTGCAGATATATTCCACTACCTTGAGTAAATGCTGGCTTCTGGATGAATTTAAGAATAGAATTACGCTACATTTTCTTTTACTGGTGTTCTAGATCTAAGGCTATAAAATACTCTTGGTGGAGATCGATGCTATCTCTGGCAGATAAAATAAAAATCATATGGGGAAAAGTACAAATTTGCCATTTCTATAGTATCAGAAAGTACAATGAGGCATAGATGCAAATCCATTTGGAAAAACCTGTTACTTCGAGAATCTATTAACAGGATTGAACCCCTGAGTTCAGGAGCTAAAGTGAGACTAACTCACTATCTGATGATGGCCTTTGTTTTTCAAGAGGAAAGGCTAGTAAGTTTTATACTTCAGATGAACCTGAAAATAATTGTAGGAGTGGGTGATGGTTAAATATAAATGTGTAAAAATAAAACAATAATAAGTTGAAACACAGTTTTATGGAAAAAAATAATTGTAAATCCAGCAGGAAACAAGATAAAATGCTGAATGATTGTTTAAACAATTGAGTGATGAATGATTTAAGCCAAAAATGGTTGCTGATGACATTCTGTTCTATTTCACTGCCATTGGGAACTGGAAGAAAAGCAAATATAAGTTTAGTTAAAGAAATTGATTGATTGATTATGTGCCTTCAAATTATTGTCAGTTCTTAGTGACCATACAGATTTTCTCCAAGAAGCTATGTATATATTTAAATTGATGCTAGGATACAATAATGGTTGGTATAGGATAAAAAAAACTGAATTAGAATTTCAGTGTGATGAAGGTTCTATAGGCTACTGATTCCTGATGAAAAGAATGGGAGTTTGTGTTTTTTTCTGGAAAGAACCACCGTATTGGAATTATTTATAATTTCATGATTTATAACCCTTCCAGGGGCTGTAAGCAGCTTCAGTTGGTATAAAAACTGTTTCTGGTTACAGTAGATTGTAAATGGATACTTTCATGTTTAGATTATTTTACGTGGAGTTTCTCTTTTGCTTGCCCAGCTAGCATCTCCTGTTTAGCTTTGGCGGATCGTAAAAAGCTAAGCAGGATTGAACCAGTTTTCTATTATTCCCTTTCCACATCTCTACTTCAGTGAATTTTCTTTTAAGAAAGATTTTAATATTGAATTCTGCAAGTTAGAACCATGGAACTTTGCATACTTTTTCTCTCATAATGAAATTACTCATAGATTTATAGCTCAGTCTCTGAAGCATTAGGTCTTACCAAGAATAAATTTGTTACACAGTAATCTGCTTTAGTTCATAAATCCTATTATTAAAGATTTGATCACAAATAACCATTTCTTCCATTATTACAAAACATAGGAATGTTGATATTATGGTAAGTTCCAGCAAGAGACATTGAATATTGCATTATTTTGAAATTCCTGAACCCTAGTATAACAAATCTGTGTGGGAAATGAAAAGAAGATGGATGGAGAAATAAGATTGGCAGGATACATTTCTAGAAGATTGGTTAGAGCTCATTATAATCTGTCTAAGAGGACATAATAAAAAAATAAAGCAAAAAGTAGGAATAATGACTAATTTGTTTACAAAGGCGACTCACTCACTGTTTTTGTATGGAATCTAAAGCGCGATTCCAACATGTCTGCTGGCCAGCTGGCACTGCTGGCCTATTCAGATCTAGCTGAGCGCTAGTGCAAGATAATGAATTAGAAACAGCTGCCTGCATCTGCTTCCCCTTTGCATCGTTTCTTTCTAATTAATGACTAATTTTTTCTATAAAAGGAAAGACCCTCAACTCAAAGGTCTGAGTTGAGACCAGTGCCTTGTAACTTGTGGATAACTGTCTTGTTTTGGAAGTGAACTATGTTTGCAGATTACATTCAAGTAGTCAGAATAATAAAGTAAAAAGTGTTTATGAAGGGCTCCAAAAAGATCAGTTTAAACTGGATGAATGATCAACTAAATGGTAAATATGGTTTTATTTAAATGAGTGGAAAACAATGCACACTGGGAAAATTTCATATATATTCCATGATAGATATCATTAAGAAAAGGATAAAATGGGGCAGAAAGAAACTCTGTTAGGCTTTCAAGATTTCGATCTAAGTCTTGTTGACTTCAACGTAATCCAAAGAAAATAAATCAGCACACAACCTCGAATGGTAACAATGGCATGTACCAATTTCAGTATGAAAGAGAATTATGTTTACATAAAGCATTTAAAGTTTAGACTTTAATTTAGTTGTGTATTTCTTATTTTCATTCCAGTATATCTTTGTACATCCATATATATCTTTATTCTGGTCGTTGACCAGAATATAACAATCAAGAGCTGATGGAATAAAATATAACACTTCCCGAGTTATTCATTAGTGCAATTAACATTCACCTACTTTTGCAGGCAGTGTAACAAAATGTGACCACATACATAGAATTCTAATCTTACTGGTCTGTTAATAACTTTTAAAGGTAAAAGGCAAAGCTTTCCCCTGCCAATCATGGCTGACTCTAGGAATCCAGTGCTCATCTCCCTTTCCTAGCCAAAGAGCCGGCATTGCCCGAAGACTCTTCCATAGTCATGTGGCCAGCATAACTATATGCCAAGGCATACAGACACTGTTATCTTTCCCACCAAAGGTGGTACCTATTTACCTACTTGCATTTTCCATGTTTTTGAACTGCTAGATTGGCAGGAGCTAGGCAGATGAAGGGAGCTCACCCA
>JANHZU010004645.1:48052-66380 GCA_032468055.1 Acrochordus granulatus
TTGAACTGCTAGATTGGCAGGAGCTAGGCAGATGAAGGGAGCTCACCCATTTTGCAGCAGCTCTTGGGTCTCAAAATTGAGTCGCTGATTTCTGGCCAACAAGCCCAGTGTCTTTCCACTCGTGCCACTGCCCACCCTAATAATAACTGTACAATAGGATCTGCCTTGGTACTTTATCAATTGGAGAATGATAAAATGGATCACTGCATCTTTATAAAGAATAAAGGCTAGTGGGACATGACTTTGGTTTTGAAAGACTCTTAGGGGCACAACCTTTGCTCACATAAAATGTTTTGTTTATGCCCTCAAGAATCACCATATTCAGTATGTTGTGTGCCTTAAGAACTGTCCCTGTAAGATTAGTTGCTAATCTGGCCACTCACCTTGTACAGCCAATGAACATATAACTGCCTGCCTTTCAAACACAATAACAAAAACAGGATTCTCTGTCCTTCCCTTCTATCAGTTTTAGGATTTTAATATCCTTTGAGCCATCCCTATCATGGGAAGGAATAACTGCTGGAGTTACTACTTACAAACCTGTAAGTGCTTGAATAATTTCTTAAAATTCCTCCAATCAAATCTCATCTCTTACACTCTTAACTCATCTCTCTAGTTCTCTCCAATATCTATTTTCCTGATGCAACATTAACTACAACATCTTCAATCGTGGCTCATAGAGCTCCTCCTAATAACTCTTGGTTTTCTTTTGGCCTAATTGGGGGGATTCTCCCCTCCTATTCCTTCCAGTGCTGCAGGGATTTCTGGATTACTTTCCAGATCTGCTGTTAATGCTTCAGTAATTTCCTGAACGGACTTTGGAGTTCTAGAGCCAAATTTCTTTCTCTTCTGCTCTAATTTAATCTCTACTTCTTTCACATCAACATGTAATACAGTATGTCAGAATTCGTTACCGATCTGACTGCTGCCATCATCTGTTAGAGGTTGAGGATGGATAGGAACAAAGCCAAACACTCATCCACAGTTAAGAGTTTGCAGTGCTTCTGTTATACAAGCTTAGTGGAAAGTGTATTTACAGATCTTTTAGTGAAAAGTATTTACGTACAATATAAAATTATAGTGACCAACATAAATATGTACACTACAAGTAGTCCTCAACATACAACCATAATTGAGCCGGAATTATGGTTATAAATAGTTGCAGTAATAAATCAAGGCATCATGTGACTAGATACAAAGTTACAATCATTACAATCACGTTCATTAAGTGAACACTGTGATTTTGTGAATCAATTTTCCCCATTGGGCATTTTTGCCAGAAATCAGAAGTCAACTCTGGAAACCAACAAAATGCATCACAAATCAGGGTCACACACTGCAAGTGGCCATAAAAGGTGAGCTGGTTGCCAAGTGCCCAAAATGCAATCACATGACTTTGAGGATATGTGCAGCCATCGTAACTCCAAAAATAGGTTTGTTTCTAGAGTTTGTAAGTAAATCTAAGGAGATCCATCGTAACTTTGAACAGTCATTAAGCAACCAGTCATAAATTGAGGAGTACCTGTAATATATCTTATTCTACAGTATTATAATAAAATTTAACTAAATGACTTAAATTTCTACTTCTTTAAATTAAAAGAAACTGCAAGTTTATACATCCGCCCATTCTTCCTCACTGTATCTTCAACACAGGTGTAAGAATACTAACTTCTGTTTTTAACAGAAACCTGCCCAGTTACCCAGCACCTGAATCACTTGGAATTTGCTCTTTATTGTCTGCAGTTCAATACTGTTTGTTGTTTGGCTGGCTCTTTTTTGCAAGTTCTTCTTTGGTTTCTGTTTTGTCAGACACTTGGTTCTACTCCCTGGCTGTGAGTCATCTGGCTTCTGCCAGCTGTTGCTTCCTCTGCTCCACCCTTCTTCTAGTTGCCTCTCACTTCAGCAGCATCTCCTCCCAGATCTAAAAGAAAGCCCCCTCCTTCTGTCTACCTGGTTTGGTGTTTTTTGTACTTTCTTTTGAAACCTAAGTGCCAGTTTGCAAACAATTCTAAGGAATTTAATTTTTCTTTTTTTTGCCCTGCAACTTCCTATGTGCCCAAACTGTGTATCTGACTGACAGCGACAGAGAAAATACTCTGACCTTGATAGTTGCTCTTAATACTTTCTTGTTTCTCACAGAATTGGACCCTTTTCAATAGGACAAAAGTACAGTAAGGTCCCAGATGATCACCAAACAATAATTATACAGCATTTTTGCCCAATAAAGCTTTAGTGCTGCTGGGATATGTTGTTAAAGTGGAAGGACTGTATAGCTGCCACTATTTTTCATGCATTTTAAATGACATGATTTTTAATGGAAAGACAATGGCCAAATATTTAAATGCTTTTATTGTTCTACAGTCTGGCCATTTAACTGCTGACTGTGCATTCTTGGTATTTTTCCTGAAGTGCTAATTTGGATTTTAACATTGTGATGTGGAGGCATTTTTACAGGACCTCCTGGAATTAATACTCTAGGTGGGAAAACAGAGAGTAGTGTTGTATTTAAATTTCAGTTCATTGTGTCATTTACTGGTATGATGGATACGATTGGCATCCTCCAGTTGCTGGAACTGGAGAATGAGATGCCATTCAATTGATATTAGGGCTTTTTACAATCTCATTGTAAGAATGGCACATGGCAGGTGGCTACTACCCAAATCCATGAATCTGCTCCATCGATCAAACTTTTTTTTTTGCAGGATTGCAGCTTTGTGTAGCTTGTGAGTGGTTTATAGCACGTTGCTTCATCCTTCCTCCCAGCGATGGGGCTTCATTTGCATGTTGTTACTTCACAGGACTTTTAAAGAAAAGGAGCCTCAGCAACTCCCTAGATCAATGACACTAGACCTTTGACATGAAGTTTATGGTGAAGGAACTTTTATCTCTTTCCCCCTCATGGATCACTGCCTTGCGGTGGGAGGGGGTTTGCATGACTCAATTAAGCTGTGAGTTATGCCATGCAGGGCCACCCAAGATGGATAGGTCAGAGCAAAGAGTTCTGACAAAACATGATCCACTGGAGAAGGAAATGGCCAAGAAAAGCCCATGGACAGTATCAAAAGGCTAAAAGAAATAATGCAGGAAGAAGAGCCCCTCAAGTCAGAAGTTGTCCAATATGCTACTGGAGAAGAGCAGAGGGCAATTACAAGTAGCTCCAAAAAGAGTGAAGTGGCTAGGTCAAAGCCAAAAGGATTCTCAACTGTGGATGTGTCTGGAAGTGAAAGGAAAGTCTAGTGCTATAAAGAACAGTATTGCATAGGAACCTGGAATATAAGATCTATAAATTAAGGTAAGCTGGATGTGGTCAAACATGAGATGGCAAGATTGAACATTGACATCTTGGGAAACAATGAACTAAAATGGATGGGAATGAGCAAATTTAATTCAGATGATTACTCTACTAGTGTGGGCAAGAACCTCTTAGAAGAAATGGAGTAGCCCTCATAGTCATAAAAGAGTGGGTAAAGCAGTACTGGGGTACAATCTCAAAAACAATGGAATGATCTTAGTCTTAATTTAAGGCAAACCATTCATTATCACAGTAATCCACGTCTATGCCCAAACCATGTACCTGAAGAGGCTGAAGTTGACTGGTTCTACAAAGGCCTACAACACCTTCTAGAACTAACACCAAAAAAGATGTCCTTCCCATCATAGGGGATTGGAATGCTAAAATAGGAGGTCAAAAAATAGGTGGAATGACAGGCAAGTTTGGCCTTGGAGTACAAAATGAAGGAGGGCAAAGACTAACAATTTTGTGAAGAGAACACACTGTTCATACAAACACTGTTTTCCAACAACACAAGAGGTGTCTCTATACATGAATATCACCAGATGGTAGATACTAAAATCAGATTGATTATACTCTTCACAACAAAAGATGGAGAAGCTTTATGTAGTCAGTAAAAACAAGACCTGGAGCTGACTGGCTCAGATCATGAGCTTCTTATTGCAAAATTTAGGCTTAAATTGAGGAAAGTAGGGAGAACCACTAGGCCATTCAGGTATGATCTCATTCAAATTCCCTATGAATATTCAATAGAGGTGATGACTAGATTTAAGGGATTAGATCTAGTAGATAGAGTACCTGAAGAACTATGGATGGAGATGCATAACACTGTACAGGAGGTAGCTACTAAAACCATCTCCAAAAATAATAAATGCAAGAAAGCAAAAAGCTTTCTGATGAGGCTTTACAAGTAGCTGAGGAAAGAAGGAAAGCAAAAGGCAGGGGAGAAAAGGAAAAATATACCCAACTAAATGCAGATTTCCAAAGAATAGCAAGGAGAGATAAGAAGGCCTTCTTAATGAATAATGCAAAGAAATAGAGAAAAACAATAGGCTGGGAAAGACAAGAGAGCTCTTCAAGAAAATTGGAGCTATCAAGGGAATGTTTCGTGCAAAGATGGGCATGATAAAGGACAAAAATGGTAGGGACCTAATAGAAGCAGAAGAGATTAAGAAGAGATGGCAAGAATACACAGAACTATACAAGAAAGATCTAAATGTCCTTGATAACTGCGATGGTGTGGTCACTGACTTAGAACTGGAAATCCTGGAGTGTGAGGTCCAGTGGGCCTTAGGAAGCTTTACTAACAATGCTAGTGGAGATGACAGTATTCCAGCTGAAGTTTTTAAAATGCTAAAATATGATGCTGTTAAAGTGCTACACTCAATATGCTAACAAATTTGGAAAACTCAACAGTGGCCATAGGATTGGAAAAAGTCAGTTTATGTTCCAATCCAAAGAAGGGCAATGCCAAAAAAATGTTCAAATTACTGTACAATTGCACTCATTTCACATTCTATGAAGATTATGCTCAAAATACTACAAGGTAGGCTTCAGCAGTATGTGAACTGAGAACTACCAGATGTACAAGCTGGGTTTCAAAGAGGCAGAGGAACTAGAGAACAAATTGCCAACATTTGCTGGATCATGGAGGAAGCAAGGGAGTTCCAGAAAAGCATTTACTTTTGCTTTATTGACTACACTAAAGCTTTTGATTGATCAAACTGTGGCAAATTCTTAACGAGATGGGAATACCAGACCACCTTACCTGTTTCCTGAGAAACCTGTATGCTGGGCAAGAAACAACAGTTGGAACTGGACATGGAACAATGAATTGGTTCAGAATTGGGAAAGGAGTACAACAAGGCTGTATATTATCACCCTGCTTATTTAAGTTATACATCATGTGAAATGCTGAATCACTAGCCGGAATTAAGATTGCTGGGAGAAATATCAACAACCTCAGATATACAGACAGTACATATGCAGAAAGTAAAGAGAAACTAAAGAGCTTCTTGATGAGAGTGAAAGAGGAGAGTGCAAAAGCTGGCTTGAAACTCAACATTAAAAAAACTTAAGATAATGGCAACCAGTCCCTTCACTTCCTGGCAAATAGAAGGGGAAGAAATGGAAGCAGTGGCAGATTTTATTTTCTTGGGCTCCGAGATCACTGCAGATAGTGACTGTGGCCATGAAATTAGAAGACACTTGCTCCTTGGGAGGAAAGCTATGGCAAACCTCAACAACCTATTAAAAAGCAGAAACACCTTGCTGACATAGATCCATATAATCAAAACTTACGTTTTTTTCAGTTGTAATGTATGGCTGTAACAGCTGGACCATAAGGCAGGCTGAATGCCAAAGAATGTATGCCTTCAAATTGTGGTACTGGAGAAAACTCTGGAGAGTCCCTTGGACTGCAAGGAGATCAAACCAATCAGTCCTAAAGAAATCAACCCTGACTGTTCAGTGGAAGGACATATACTGAAGCTGAAACTCAAATAATTTGGCTATGTAATGCAAAGAGAGGACTTATTAGAAAAGACCCTGATGCTAGGAAAGACTGAAGGCAAAAGGAGAAGGGCAGCATTTTTGACGTGGTGGGCATGTGTTTGGGCGAGCTCCAGGAGACTGTAGAGGACAGGTGTCCTGCAGTTCATGGGGTCACAAAGAGTCAGACACAACTTAGCAACTGAACAACAAAACCTTTATCTCTTCAGGACAAGTTTGGCAAACACTCTGATTAAAATACAGTTAGTCCTTAACTTATGACTGTAACAAAGCCTGCCAATTACAGTAAAAAATCATGATAGTCGTAAAGGGAATCATCCTGTGACTGACCCAATGTTATGATTGTTTTTGTGGCAATTGGTAATGAACGCCACAGTCATTAAGCAAACTCCTTGTCCGTTATGGAATGTTTTCACCAAAAACCAGAAATAAATGCTGGTTTTCAGCAAAACATAAACCACTGTTATGTAACAATAGGACCCTGCAAACAGCTGTAAATGTGGGATGGTTGCCAAGTGCCCAAAATACAGTCATGTGACCATGGAAAGGCAATGGTCAGAACTTTGGACTGGGTCATAAGTAACTTTTAGGGGGGCCTGTCATAACTTTGAACAGTTGCTAAACGATCATAAATCAAGGATTACCTGTACACTTCTTAACATTTTCCTTTAGTACTTTAAATCCAATTGAAATGAATAATGCAAGTCACCTTCAAAATAGTTGGTGGGAGGAAACCAAAGAGTAGAAATAATCAGTTTGGAGGTCCTGGTTTTTCAGTATGACTAGCAAATGTGCACTCAAATTTCCTTCTTCCCCCTTTTTGCCAATTTAATACTTCTAAGCCACATTGATTGGTATGATGTAGAAAACTGAAAGATTGAAAGCAATTGAAAGAAGTTGTCTGTGTTTTAATTTATGTACAAGTGCCACCACTGGTTTCTCTTTAATATTAGCTCTGACCATAGAATATATTTGCCAGTATCCACAATAGAACAATATGTACAAGAAATATTACAAACTCAAAATTATTGAGCCCTCTTTTAGGCAAACAGAATATGCCTCTTTTTCCCATAGATTTTCCTATAATTCCCAAAATCTATACCTGAGTTTGTTAGTAAAGATAATTTTTTCTAAAAAAAAGTGTGGTTTAATTTCTATTTTGTACTGTTCTTTCTCTCCCCCTCTCTGAACATGGGTTCAGCAGTAGCCCTGCTATCCAGCAGTCCAGTTGTAGAATTTTGGGTCTCTCTAACAAGGGTTCAAGCAGCAGCTCAAGTGAATCGGAGAGCAGTTCAGAATCTGATTCGGAGAGTGAAAGCAGTTCCACAGAAAGTGATTGCAACAAACCCTCACATTATTCCAGCCCAGAGGTAAAGAGTTAAAATCTTAATTTCTAAATCAGTGGAACTTCTATATCAAAGATGAGTTTGGCACCAGGGAGCTTTTAATGTGATGTTCTGATGAGATACTTTTTTTAAAATGTGAAAATGCTGTTAGCTGCAGCACAGGATGACATTTTATGCAGTTAGGAAAAAAGGATTATATTGAAATAGTATGTCCAGATTGTATAAGGCTTTTTTAAAAAGCAAAAAGCTATTGTGCAAAGCTTCAAATAAATGGATAAATTTTAGGTTCATTAAATCACTGCTAATTTCCTGACATTGATTCCCAACTATGATAGGTGAGAAGCATTTATACACATTGAGTGGAAGGGAGTCAGCCTGTTGCTCAGTGTCACTGATTATGAGTCTGTCATGCACTTAGAGCAGGTAAGCATCACTAACATGGCTGCCTGAAGGTTAACTGCATGCTGTATGGTCATCAACAGTTCACTCTCAGATGTGAGCAGGTACATAAAGCCACTGCCATCAAATTACTCAGGCATTGTAAAGAGAGTTATGGATATAGGTTATGATACCAGAGTCTCAGATAAAGTGAATTATAATTTCCTCCTTTAATCAACAGGCCAGAAGGGTAGAACCATATATGCCTCCTTCTCAGGAATTGATTCTGTTGTCTAAACAAGCTTTCTTCCTTTTTCCTTTCTTGATTTTCTGTCCCATGCCTTCATCCTTCTTGTCTGTCTTGCCTCAGTTTCTGCCACTTCTTATTTCATGTTTTATAGTCCACCTATTTTTATTTAAGGCTCCTTTCTCAGTTCAGTGGATGCTTTGTATCCTTCTTGCACATTCCTTGCCTCTGGATTTATTACATTCACCTTCACCACTTCCCAAAAGTTAGGGTTACCAGATCTGAACTGCAAAATCTAGATGATGGGAACAAGAGCTTTGTTGCCACATAGTGGTTTTCTGGATTTTTGCAATTTAGAACTGGTAACACTACCAAGTCTCCTCTCTGTCTGTAGCCTCTTTTTCTGTGATGCTTTAATTCCATGTAGACTTCTCTAGACTGCAGGATTTGCTAGAGTAAAAGCGTAATGCTTCATTTTACACAGTGGAAGTTGGAATTCCCTGACACTCACAGAACATAAATATGATGTTGTCATCTGAACAGCAGTATCTAATATTCAGAATTACATACCCTTTGTACATAGAGTTACCCTGATCAATTGAAGATACAGTAGTAGCTGTGAAAAAAAAGATATTTCATGGCTTTGGCCTGCATTGATGTAGGTCTCCCATAAGAAGGAAAAGGAAGGAAAATGGCAAATGAAGGATAGCAAAGATTAGTGACAGGTACCAAGTAGGATTTAATAATACTTTTCATTACTATTTGGGAATCATTGAATTATTCCTCTTTCCCTAAAGAAGAAAAGACTTAAACAAATTTGAATTCCTTTATTGTAGTGATGAATAGTGCTGCATAGATATTATTTATTCATCCATATTATTTAGAAAACATTCTTCAAAGATATATTCTTGAAGATGAAGTTTAGGGTTTTCAAAAATGTTTCTTAATATTGTAAATAGTTTAGAATGGAATCCAGATTTAGTCAAAATAAAAATAGGCCCATAATCATTAGTTCAACTTGAGCTGTTTTTGTCTGTTTTGATTTGCTTATTGTTACTTTACTTGTTATTTATTTCTGTAAACTAACTTTAAATCAAAAGGCAGCTATAAAAGTGATGTTTAAAATCTGCAAATATATTATAAAAGTGCATTTGCAAGTGTGTCCAGAATTCATTTCTAGTAAGCTACACTTCAGTGCATTAATCTGCTATTCGTTTGCCATATTACAGGCGCATTACAACTCAACATGTTTATCTTTTTTAAACCTTAGGAGCTAGGGCAATCAGGCTTCCTACTGGAAATGTCAAAGTCTGTTGCAATCGCACCGTACCTTTCTAAATATAGAAGGACTGTGTATCAGACCAGACAACGTAGTGCATCCAAGAATGAAAAAGCTAATGGGGAAGCTCAGAACAACTATTTAATCTTCATTAGATGAACAGCAGAGATAATTTTTGCTTTGGACTTGCAACAATTCATGTAATGTTCATGTAGTCAGAGACAGGAAAATTGTAAGTAATTATAAATGGAGGGAGATATCTAAATCTTGCAAAATTGAAGCTACTGACTGTCAGAGTGATAACATGTGAGTTCAATTAGGGAGGAAATCTAATATTTTATATTCTTAGAAATTTTATTTTTTTTATAATTATCTGATAATAATGAAATTTTTAAAGTGGCAGAGTTTTATATGTTGGCCATATATTGTCAACAGTTCTTAACCATTTTAGAAAGAGGTTCCCAAGAACTTTTAAGAGTAGAGTTTTGTAACTGTTGAGATCCAGTTTGGGGTGGTAGTTAAGGCATCAAGCTAGAAACTGGGAGACTGGGTTCTAGTCGTATCTTAGGCATAAAGCTAACTGGGTGACCTTGGGCTTTAGGAAGAAGGTAATGGCAAAACATCTCTGAAATTTTGCCAAGAAAACTGCTGGGACTTGTCCAGGTAGTTGCCAGGAGCCAACAGTGTCTCAAAGGCACTTCCCCTCAAAAAAAAAAAAGAAAAAAGAAACGTAACATGTTACAGGTTTTAAACTTTATTTTCTAGCCTGAACAGCCATCTCCTAACAAATGGCAGTTGGATAAATGGTTAAATAAAGTTAATCCTCATAAAGCTTCTGTTTTGAACCAAAATGGATTGGAGGTCTTTCAGTATTACAACAAACTGAAAGAAGAAAGGCAAGATGGTGAAAATGCACCTCCTCTTGGCCAAACCAGTCTCCAGGAAAAAGATACCAAGAATCCTAGCAAAGAGGAACTGAGATCTAGGACAGCTAACAAAGCCCCAGGTCACAGAGGAGGAAAGCAAAAACCACTTATTTCTGCTGCTACAAAGACGCTGTCTAAAAAACAGCCAAGAAGGACAGAGAGGACCCTGGCTGGTGATAACTTAAACAACCATGCAGCTGACAATCTTGATTTGAACCAAGTTCATTTGGCAAATAATATTTGTAATCAACCCAAAACTAGGCTTTGCAGTAGCAATAGTGAACAACAAAAAGAACCACGTTCTGTTACTGCCTCTGAAAAGAGACGCACAAGAGGCTCGGGGAAAACAGCACCCAAGTCCAAGGAATTTATTGAGACAGAATCTTCATCTTCAACTTCATCTGACACTGATTCCCAGTCGGAACAAGAGGAATGTCCTTCACACAAACTGCAGACCATAGCTTCAGCATCAGTTGGAAGTGACCAGAAACAGAAGGATTCTAGCAATAATAATGGTTACAAAACAAACAATAATTGTGGTGCCTTTGGTTCAGTCAACACCAGAACTAGCAATGATATAGCCAAAGAGCTGGAAGAACAATTTTATACACTGGTTCCTTTTGGCAGGAATGAGTTCTTGTCTCCTCTAAAAGATACCGATGAAGTCAAAGCACTTTGGGTCAAAATTGATTTGACTCTGCTGTCCAGAATTCCACAGCAGTTACCTGAGGAGCCACTGATCATGAACACAGGAATTAAAGAAACCACACATATACAACATAATATTGCTACTGATCTGCCAGCAGAAAAAGTGGTTCCTAAATCCAGAAAAAAACGAAAGGTAAGTTTTATAAATTGGTCTTGAAAAGGAAATTCATAATAGCATCTACTGGATATATATGTGTATTTTGAGATATTTTAGTTCATATACATTTTTTTTCTTGTGCTATCTCATGAGAATTCATGGGAGTTGAGTGGTGATGAAAATCTGCAAGATGGGGGGTGCAGCATCACAGTTGAAGCCCTGACTATTTGCAGGTATGTGCAAATGACACAATGCATGTACAAGTGGGGTAGACTTTGATTGCAACACCAAATCTGTCTTCTTGCAGATTTGGACACCCCTGGAGATGCCACTACCTCAATTAAATCTTTTCCTGAACTTAATTCTAGCAGTTGCTAGGGTTAAAGTTAAAGAGAACAGGGGCAGAGCAGGTACTCTTTGACATTTGGATAAAGTCTACATAATCTTAAATGTCCATTTACCAGTCCTAGGGGCTTTCCAATACTATTAAGATAACATTGCCTAAAAGTATGCCCAAAGATCAGCTGCAGAAGCTTGAATATCTTATAAAAAGATGTGATATTTGAGATAAGGTCTGTATTTCAGCTTAGCATAGAGCTATAATCTTATTCCTTTGAGACAGAGTTATTGTCTTGCAAATGATTTCTATGAGCTGGCTATATATAACATGTGACCAGTTGAAAAATAGAAGCAAATTCTTGATTGTAATCACTGGGAACATGATTTTTTTATTTTATTTTATTTTCAGCCTGGCACTATTGGTTTTTGAAATTATTTAGTTTTATTTATGTAATAAACTTCTATACCATGTGCTATGGAGTCACATCTCAGAAGGGCTTACCATAAAATCTACAATGATACAGCAATCCCAGCTCCATTCCTCTTGTCTCCACACAGGGATCTGAAGAGGAGATTTCTGTCTATATAGAGCCCTGGCATACAGGAGGGAAACATGACAAAATAAGTGTCTTTCTTTACATGCAGCAGGGCGATGCAGGCACATACAGAACGGAAGGAGCTCATATCACACTGTCACAACATTCATCATTTTGACAAAGGCATTGGATTCTATGAACACTTCTGAGCCCCAGGCTCACACAACTTAAAACCTAAATAATTTAAGATTGTAATTCATAGACTGCATAAAATGTCCTTTGACCTTTATATGTGGATATTAGAACAATAGGACAGAATAATTTCTGTGATATGGAAAGACTGGATCTTCTTCATGTGCATAATGCATGGGCCATAGCCTACTTACCTTACAGAAATAGAATCTAACAATATTGATTATTTAAACAGAAAATTTTTCTTGCAACTATGACTCTGGTGAACAAGAAACATTGATAATATAAGGAATGTCGCATTTCAGATTGGCATGAGTCTAGCCTACAACATTATAAGGTGCAAATGTAGGAGAACTGCCAAAACTCTTAAGAGTGGTTAATTAGAAGATGAGCTGCTAATCTTTCATAATTAGCTAATAATTATACTAGCTGCTAAGGCTGGTGAGAAACAGTGACTCATCCAAAGTTTGTGAAATTGACCCAAGACTTTGAGAGAAAATATCTTGATGAAGTAGGGATCCTGGCTTGGCTTTCATTCAGGCAAACAAGAATTTCTTCTGCGTGATTAATATCTTAAAAATAAAAATGTTGATGACTAGAGGCATGGCCAGACAGTCACAGTAAAGTGCTTTTCCTGTAGTCTGTGAACCAGTAGAAAAGTAGCAAGTTCTGACAGATGGTTAAGCTCCTAAATCTAACCATCTGTCACAAGTCACTTCCTCTCCAAACCCCTGCTGTACCTCATGTTCACGAGAGCAATTGGTGATAGTTTTTCCTGCCAGCAGGTGACACTTACTAGCAGAAGAAATGAAGCCAAGAAAATCCATCCATCACTTTCCCTAACTTGTCCTATGTTAAAATGATGTTAAGGACAGCATCATTTGTCAGCCTTGATATTAAAGCAGAAGAGGGCTTGCTACAGATTGTATGTTGGCATCCTTTTCTGCTGGCTTAAGGACTGGTGTGTGGCCGTCTGGCTTTGTCATTTGATAGCAGCTGTTGCTTTTGTGCTTTCTGCACCCAGCTGCAGACAACAGCAGCTAATGGTAGGGCACATTAGGATGAATCATGATAGCAGTTATTTCTTTCTTCCCCAGGAGGAAAAAGTGAGGTGATACACTGGGATATGGAGGCAAGTCTCTCCTTGCTGAAAGTGTGAGAGAGGGATAGAATTGCAATAATATGTTTATAAGAGTTGGGAACCTTTGTGTACATGATAGCTCACGAAGACCACAAAGTTTGAATGGACCTTAGATAGAATCTTAATGGATTAAAAAAAAGTCTCAATAATCCACTTTCACCAAGGCATCAATACTCCAGAACAGATTTTGCAACATATGCTATATTTGCATTACTTTGTAGTATAATTTTATATATGATGCAAGGACCACAAGTGGCTTGTTAAACCAAGAGGAAGGCTACAAGCCCCTTTTTCTTCATAGCTCCCTTTCCAAGCTGGATCGGGCCCTGTAATCTTAAGAGATCCATAACCATGTACTTTTTTGCTTCTAGGGGAAAGGTTTTTGTTTTTTTTAAAAAAGTCAAAATGGCAGTTGCAACTGTGCAGTTGAAATCCTATTGCTTTTTTATGGGCAATGCATGTTAAGAAAGGGAAGGACACCGTCTTGACTCTTTTACCGTCCACTACAGATGCCCCTGTTTGCTTCAACCGTTAAACTAAAAGGTTGGGTATGCATCTGAAAATTAGCAATACATAAACATAAAATAATAGTGTTTAACATTACCTGTAGTAAAATACAATTTTTATTAGGATTCTATAATTTTCTATAAAAATACAACATATATAAGGCGGTTTTTTTCTGTTAGTATGAAAATGAGGATGAAATCAGAGAGACCAAGAAGATTCACACTGAGCAAGAATGTTCCTCAAATTTATTTGCCTCAGACCAAATTGTTTCCTCATCAAATCATTTCAAAATCATTAAAAAAAGGTATGTATTATCTAGCCATCTAATATTTGGTGTAAAATTGTTATTTAATGTCAAAAGAATAGAAAGCTGTTTGTCAGTACAATTTTGTGATCAACCACTACTAACCTAATTATTACAACTCAGTTTGAGCAACATACTTATTTATTTATTATCTTCCTTGGTAATCATGGTTTTGTTCTAGTGAAACAATGCCAACAATGAGATCATGAATATCAAGGCCTAAGAAAACATATTTTATGCTTTCACAGAAACTCACTTGCCAGTTTGTAAATGTGTAATATATAAAAAAATGCCTTAAATTGTTGATTACATGAAACATTTTGCTAGGAATACCATAGTCTGATCAGCATTTTCAAATTGTGAATAATCAAAATATTCACAATGAAAGCTGTCTCTAATTGATAAATATCATGTTAAATTAATTAAAATTGCCATTTTGGCATGAATTTTTAGAATGGAGTAGGATGTAATGAGAACATTACAAAAGAAAAAAGAAAAAGCAGAATACAAATTTAATAAATAAATATTCAAAGTATTTCTGGCATTTATTAATCTTATGAAATGACTTATATTTCCAAGATTATCTCATTTTTCATATTCTCTGATTTGTTCAAATTAAACTATATAGCATTCATAGTGTTCAAATTAAACTATATAGCATTCATAGTGTTTTTCAAGTGGCAGGAATGATGGTTTTTTCCTCTAGTAAAATTAATTTTCACCAGTTGAACGTGGCAAAAACAAATCACCTTTTGAAGCTTTTTAAGGACTTCATGTATTTCAAAATGACAGTTCCCAAAGTTGGTTTATACTTTCCTTGTGTTTTCCTCATATTAGCTATAGGCCTGCTAACATCCCATCACGTGAGTTCATTTATTTGCTTAAAAGATTTATATGGCTGACCATCTTATATGCCATAATCCTGGGTGGATCAGAAAACAACAATAAAATCATAAAAAAACATAAAACTGTAACAAAAACTCTATAAAAGCAAACATTCCTCCAAACATCCACAGTTGATTCTACTGGGCTTCAGTCTCATCCAGGTTTTCAAGGCTTTCTCAAAAGCTAGGAGTGTGAGAATCCACCAGATTACAAGGGGAACATTGTCCATGGGGCAGGGGCTGCTACAGAGAAGGTGTGCTTTCTGGATGCTACCGAATTACAACATTTAAGGGACTGTTTGACATGGTAGAACAGTGGGCATCTTCAGTTCACTATCTATTATGTAGTTAATGGCACATATAGATACAGATATATGGCACACATAACACCTTACTATGTGAACTGCATTGGTTACCAATACATTTTTGGCTGGAATTCAAGATGCGGGTTGTTACCTATAAAGTCTATAAACCTATAAAACCTATAAACCTATATGGCTTGGGACCAGATTACCTGAGGGACTGACTTTTTCTAAGAATCTCTCTCCATCCAACACAATCTAATAGACGGTGCGTATTGCAGATCCCATCAGCAAAAGAGCGTTGGCTGATGGGAGCGAGAAGATGAACCTTCTTGGCATCAGTCCCTGCTCTATGGAATATCCTCCCCACAGAGATTAGAATGGCCCCAACCATGCTAGCCTTTTGTAAGGCTCTAAAGACCTGGTTGTGTTCATGAGCTTAGGGCATTGAATATAATAAAAGCCCCATTTTCTGGTTTTATTGTTAACTGGCCAGCCTTAACAGGCTGCTATGTATATTTATTATGTATATTAATTTTAGAGTTTTAATGTTGCTATTGTTTTGAAATGTTTATTGTTTGATAGTGGTATTTTTTTATTATAAGCCTCCCAATCATCGATTGAGAGGGGCTGCTATAGAAAATGAATGAATAAAATGTTATGTTAGTTCCTATTTTAGTTAGAATGGAATTCTATGCACCAATTCATCCTAAAACAAAACAATGTCTTGTCTTCAAAAATTAAAAAAATTAATAGGTGATATGTAAGACTTCGAGGTAACTGTCAGGGTGTCCAGAATGGAATGATGAACTGATTTGATTTAATGCAATTTCCTATCTTACTGTTCCTTTAGGCTAAGATTTTAATAGTGGTGTTGATTTACTGATTTATCAGTATCCATTGCAAAGTGTCTGATTTCAGTTCTTTCCTAGTGTGTCCTTCCCCATGGACTACAGTCTAATGCAGAGACCAACAAAGGGCCACTCCTATTGGTAATGACACTGTAAGACAGCATCTAGGAACCTCTGTGTGTATTACAGCTTAAACAGTCTGTATAAATTAACGAAGGTCACAAAATAACATGGGCATGAGATAAAGTAATTGTGTTCAGTATTTCATGTGAAATCATGACCATCAGAGAATAGCTAGCTCAGCTGTGTTTCTGCAATAACCTCAGTCCTAATTGCACTAGCTAACTCACTTGATGGACTAGCAAGAGATCACAGTTAAAAAATGTAATTTGAGTACTTGGAAAATAAAATTCTGTAGTGACAGAAATACCTCCTTGGGAGAGATAAAGTATCTGCTTTGTGGATATTATAACTATGTAGGTAATGTTGTTTAAAGTTTGCTCTCTGAAAAATTATTTGAAAGAATTTGAAAGAATCATAAAGAAAAGCCATGACCAACATTAAAAATAAGCAGAATATTTGGCTATTATCTTGGATTATAATTTGCCTTTTACATAAATCATGTTTTATAGATATTTTTATTACTTTATACATATCCATTTGGCTGTTCCCTTTGAGTTTAAACAATATTAAGCAAAACTCAGAAAAGAAGTAAGACATAGTCAAATAAATAAATGAAAGACACAAATTAAAGGCAATATAGCTAAACCAAGTTTACACCAACCTTATTCACTATATCTTTGTATACTTTTATATCCTTGCAAACCTGTATCTATATACCACTTTATATATTGAGTGTATTGAGAAAGTTACTTGTGGGTCAAGGGCTGTGAATTACTCAAGATAATAACTAGGGCTGTCAGATCTGGGCTACAAAAATCCACATGATAACAAAGCAATACACAAAAATATCTTTGGTTTTATCCAATGGACATCTAGATTTTTGCACCCCAGATCTGATATTAAACATTTGGTTTATCTTCCTTATTGTCTTTATTAACTAGTTATTATGTATTTCTGTCTCTTCAGGCTCAATATTAAGTTATTTAAGTGCTAGGTTTACCAAGTGCAGAGCAATTCCAGCTCCCTAAAACACATATTCTCTGTTTAGTCCATGTGATTTTATTACTGTACCTTATAAAAAGGTACTTGTAACTAAAACACTGCTTTATAATCAAAATTTATTTTTAAAATCCTTATTTTATTTTTCAACCAGCTTCTAAAGCTGTATAAGTACCTCAAGCATAAAATTAAAGCTTGCCTTAAAAGGAAAGGAGAGAATTGTGGTCCAATTTGCCCAACAACTCTTGGTATTCATGCTATAAAGCTGTTTCCAGAAAAAAATAATTAACAGAGTTCATCCTGATGTTAAGCTAAAGCTGCTAATGTTCATAGGATAAAAATACGTTTTCCTCATTCTGAACATTTTGACTGTCCATTACTGTAATTTCCATTTTTAGTTTGGCAACACCAGTAAATAAAAATGAGAGAATGCTTCACTCACCTAGTTCCCCCTTCTCTGATGCATCAAAGTATAAATTCTGTAATGATGATTTAATTTCTGGCAAGATAAATGGTAGCAATCCTTCATCTTCCACATCCTCAAGTAGAAAACACAAGAATGAAATTGGATCATATCTACATCCTGGAGATTTCAGTGTAAGTTCTGATCACAACATATTTAAAATCTTAAAAATCAGTTTTGTTCCTATGTAGTCCTGTCCATTAGTTTGTTTAGAAAAGTCTTTCTTAGAGCCCTCACCCTTTAGATTTCAATAAAACTTAAACTTTTTTGTAATCTTGTACAGAATTGTATCCTAAAATTCCTAAGTTTAATCAGCTCAGGTTGAAATCTTACACATATATATCTGGAAAAAAATTCTACTGAATTCAAATACACTTTTTTATAGATGTGTGTAGCATAGGATTTCATTGAAAGAGTTCTCTAATCAAGAGATGGACTCAATACAGGAAAGAGAGCTGCAAGTGTTGATTTTTTCTCAACATACCCTTGGAAGATTTATGAATAAATAAAAATATCCATACTGAAAGGGTGTGTATTTATTCTCACCTGTAATTGTTCTCATCCATTAAAAATACTGCATGGAAAATATTCCCTAAATTTAATAATACAGTTATTTGTTTACAGTTATTTTTAATAGCTGAATCTAAGATTAGTTCTTGATTGTTAATCTTACTGTTTGTTCAGAAAGCCATGCACATCAGTTCAGAAAATACTCTATTCTGCAACAAGACACACTGCCAAAAAGAACCCTGGTCTTCTATATTGACTGTGCCCAAAACCTGTAGGAAAACAAAACTCATAGTTAATGATGGGTAAGTCAATTGTTTCTTCTGTAGAAATCTTCCTTCCTTCCTTCCTTCCTTCCTTCCTTCCTTCCTTCCTTCCTTCCTTCCTTCCTTCCTT
>JANHZU010004645.1:66480-78768 GCA_032468055.1 Acrochordus granulatus
TAAGTCAATTGTTTCTTCTGTAGAAATCTTCCTTCCTTCCTTCCTTCCTTCCTTCCTTCCTTCCTTTCTTTCTCTTTCTTCCTTCCTTTCTCTCTCTCTTTCTCTCTCTTTCTCTTTTTCACATGAACTGCCTGTAACCCAAAATAAAATGCTCAAGGTAACGCATCATAAATGTAGATACATATGCACTTCAAATGTACCAATAGAGTTGTCTTCCATGCTTGTCAAAAATTTAATATACAAATGCATAAATAGATACATATCACTTAAACATTTTTATACAGTTGATACTGAATAGTTTTTAGATTATGTCAAGCAAGACTATTGGGAGTTAGAGAAGAAAACTAGATTTTCAGATCAAAATAATATAGAAATTATATTATTCCTATAATTCAGGTGATTTACATAATGTTTTTATATTTTACAACAAGCTTTATAATATTACACTGTGTCATATTTATGGCATCACAGTCACTTTTATTGATAAAACAAATTTTCCAATCAGATCAAACAATTTACAAGCTGCATCATTATCTCTATAAGAAATAGTTCATACAGTTAAATTACTGAAATTAAGCTCTTGGCCCTGCTGGTTTTCCTATAAGGTATTTTATTCTTTTTTCTCCCACATTGTTGGAGGTTTACAAAGATATTCTATAGAAAAAATTTATTCCATCTTCCTTTAGTAATTCTTTTATAACTGCCATTTTTAAAATCAGGTAAATACTTTGTACAAGGTATCTTTCTTAAATACAAATGCTAAGATTTTGAGAATCACTTTGGCTTAAGGACAGATTTTGCTACTTTTGTTCATTCATCTTCCACAATCTGAATTCATTAAAGGGTATTAAGCATTAGATACAAAATTATTAACAGATCCTTGATACACAAACAGATACATTAGATTCAGCAGAGGTTGTTTTCGACTTCAAGAAAACCTGTGGCATTATACAGATTATATTTCTGAAATATATTTTTGTTAAACTTTGGATTTCCTTAAATTTTGTTGATTGGTATTCTAACCAATCAGCAGAGCTTATCTCCATCTGAATTATTTTTAAAGCTTTTAGAATGTTATGTGGAGCTTATTAATAGACGTCTATTTTCTCCTCTTACTTAAGTTGATGTTGGAACACTGGCCAGCTTTAGTAGATAATACAGAATTTTTCATGGAATATAACATGGCTGAAGTGGAACATAATTATATGTTGATTATATTTATGCCTTACTGATCATTTATATTTCATTTATAAAATGTGTTAACTCCCTCCATCCTGAAGAACTATAGGTTGTGATAATTGCCAACATTCTTAATCAAAACATAATGCAGTTGTTTTGCTCACTCTCCTAATGTCCTAGCCCAATGCTCAAGGGAAAAAGGAGCTTTCCAGAGTCTTACTAAACACCAGCAGAGTTAGGGGCCATCTGGATGTCAGTGGATTTACTATTCCACAGAGCAGGTGCAATGACAAAGAAAGCATGCTTTCTGTGTCCCATCATCCTATGTTTAATGAACTTGAGACATAATTTCAGACAAGCGATCCCTCATATAACCCAGTCCTATGCTATACTATGACAATCATCACCCTGAATGCAGAAGCTTACTGAGAGCCCAGTGCAATTCACCTACTAAGGATACATGGCTATACCAAGATGCAACCATAACTACCACATGCTGCATCACTTCAGCTTCTGAGTAGTCTTCAAACCCTGTGTAGATTACTGTGTAGTAATCCATGCAAGAAGTGACCAAGACCTCTTTATCTAGGAACAGGCATATTTGGCACATAAAATGGATTGGTACAAAGGCCCTCCTAGCCAAAAGTCTAGGAGGAAGTTCAGATACCAGCTACTTCATCCAAAACAACGAATAGAAAGTTTCCAGATCTAGGAAGGTTCTAAAACCCATCACAATTCAGTCTTGCTAGGGTGACCTTAAGTCTGTTTCTCCTCATCCATGCCACCACAATCTCCAAACACCAAAAAATAATATTTTCTAAGATATGTAGCTACAAATCTTAAATTGTAATTTAGCAATACTATCAATCACAATTTATTTTTTGTTTTTAGCTAAATATCTAGTGTACATTTCTCATTTAAATTAAAAAATTTATGAAAATATATTTTGCATCTTAATTATTATATATTGCCTATGGTGTTTCTGCATAATTTGATAAATTATTTTTGCCTTATTTTCTAGCATTATTTGGAATCCATAAAATATTTAGTACATAGTTGTTTTGGAGATACATGAAGTAAAACTTTTTAATATACAAAGAATATATATCAAGCTCAATTTTTTCTTATATTTCCTTTCATTCTAGACTGCACAATTTAGATTATTTTATGCAGGAAGCTAAAAGAAAAAAGCATAAAGCAGATGCAATGGTAAGAATGCTTGAATTTCTGGTACATTATTCCAATTTACTTGAACAATAAAACTTCTCTCTTAGGAAAGTTAACTAATATTAATTTTTAAATTCTTCTAATATGAAAATCAATCTTAGTAGCACTGATGTTAATACAAACAAATATATAAATAATTATCCAAGATCAATTAAGAGATACATTTTAAGTAATTTAAAATCTGAGGTATATTCTTATTTTAAAATATTGTAAAGGTATAACACTGCATTAGTATAGAAGACCTCATTATCAAATACATAATGTCATTTATAAGTTTAAATGTGGCTAGGACTGTGGTAATATTCTTAGAAGGTTGTTTGATCCAATGTTGACTTCCTTGAGCAAGAGGAGGGTGGAGCATTATTTGCAAACCTCAGTTTGCTCTATAAGCAATTGTGTATTCCTCTTCCTGCTACCCACCCTTTTCAAAATACCTTGCTTTTGTGAAGGCTTGCAGGAGAAAGGGGGAATTTGCAATAATTATCCCTCGCTCCTTTTATTCATGGAAATGTCTGAATAAAACTCACTTGAACCTTCTGTGAATGCAACAGCATTGGATACCTTCATTGCATATAGTCTGCAAGCTTCTCCTGATCCCTGTGGCCTTAATTTAATGCTAAACATGTAATCAATACAATGTACACCTAGTATTGCCATAAAGAATTGGCTTTCCACCCAGACATGGGGATTATAAGGTTGGAGCTTGAGGACTGCATACATGAATGAACACAGTTGATGGAATGAGGCACTTGTTTTTCTTTGGTTTGTGTTTATTGTTTTAATTTTTGTGATTCTGTTATTGTTGTTAGCCGCCAGAGTTGTCTGCTACAAGATGGGCAGCCATATAATTCTTTTAAAAAATAAAGTGCTGATTATTAGTCAGTCAATTGTCTTTATAAACATTTATAATTAACCATTGCACCAGATATTTGAATTATTTTTGCCACATCTTTGTCCTTACCATTTATTTTAAGATATTTTATAGCAGATTTGAAAGCAACAAAATAAAACAAATTAACTAACAGGAAAACAGTCAACTTAAAGCTATAATGATCCCCCAATACTACAACAGTAGAAATGAAGTCATCTACAGCAGTCAATCCTCAATGCCTTTCTGGAAAAGGAAGGTCTTTAACTAGTGGTATGTAGGAATGGGTTCACATCAGGTCACAAGAGCCAATTGTTAAATTTTTGTGAATGTTGTGAGCCAGTTGACAGCAGAAATCAACCTTGTCAGCTGCCAATCAGTTGTTCCACTGCTAGCAGCATGGTGCAAGTGGAGCCAGCAGAGCCCATTCTTAAACATTTAGCAGTACACCATTGCCTTTAATAATCCAAGGGAAGGATCATACCAGCTTGTCTTGAAAGAGAACCCCGCAGATTTCTGTAAGAGGATCGGTGAAGGAAGATCTCCTCACAAAGCATCAAATTAGGAGAGACTCATATGTGAAGAAATGTCCCAAGATGATCAGGAATCAAGCCATTATAGTTTTTAATAGTAAAATTAGCACTTTGGATTTTTCACCAGAAATAGCTAGTAGCTCTTGTAGTCTTCAACTTATGACCACAATTGGGACCATAATCTCCATTGCTAAGGGAGATTGCCATTAGATGAGTTGGACCCAATTTTATAATCTTTTTTCCCTTGGTCATTAAGTGAATCATGAAATACTTACGTGAATCATGAAGCTGTTACATTAATCTGGCTTCCCCCATTGACTTTGGAAGCCTCCTGAGAAGGTTGCAAATGGCAATCAAATGTCCCAAGATGCTGCAACCATTGTAAATACTTGCTGGTTCCCAAGCATCTGAATTTGATTATGTGACTATGGAGACACTGCAAGGTCATAAGTGCAGGGACCAATCGTAAGTCACTTTTCTCAGTGGCATTATCACTTTGAATGGTTACTAAACAAATGGTCATAAATCAAGGACTATCTGTATTACTATCAAAGTAGTTCAGGAATATTATCCTCACCAATGGACATTCTCTTGCATTATGCATAAAATAAAGTTTCTCAAATACTCCAAAGGCAGTCCATATACCAATAATATATGAAATTTTAACTCTATAATTTCTTTATGATATAAATGCTTGATTCCACTGTTGTGTGTATGTATGCACGTGCATGTACTTACATGATGCAATATACATAATGAACCATTTCATAGTTTAGACTGTTTGGCCCAATCACTGTATCGAATATATTTCAATTCTTCATATGTAATAATAATAAATAATGTATTAATAATGTAATTAATAATTAATTAATAATGTAAATTAATCCTCAATGAAAGTGAAGGAGGGAGAAGACAGAGCAGCAGAATCAGTAGAAATAATTGAAAACTCAGATTAAATTGACATCTACAAGTTTGCATCAACATGCTTTTTCCAAAAAATTTTTTTTCCTTTCCACAAGCTTCCAAAAGTTTTATCTATTTCTGCTATTTATTCAAGAACTGAAGGTGGCACATATCATTCTCTGTTGTCCTTTTATTCCCACAAGATAGGTTAGGCTGAAAGAATGACTGGCCTAAAGTCACTCTTTGAATTTCTCTCGAACCTGGGTCTCCTCATCCTAACCCAATTCTTTAACAATTGCATCATATTACCATGTTGCCTATGGAGAGCACAGGTATATGCCACTACAAAATTTTTGTTATGATACTTCATAAGAAATAAAATTAAACATCCACTATTTACTGATGAGGGGATTATTAAAATGTCACATAGTTCTTTCTAATGCTATGCTAGAACAAAATGAGACAGCCAGTTTGGTACGGTGCTTAAGGCACTAGTCAAAATCTAGGAGCCCGTAAATTCTATTCCTAGCTTAAACACAAAGGCAGCTGGATGACTTTGGGCTAGTCACTTTCCCTTAGCCCTAGGAAGGAGACAATGGCAAACCACTTCTAAAAAAAACTTCCCAGGAAAACTTCAGGAATTTCAAGGCAGTTGCTAAGAGTCAAACACTGACCCAAAGGGATAAAAAAGAAAAGAAAATAATTGACTAAACTAGAGATATTTAGACTTCAAAGATTTTCTCTGATAGTTGCCCCCAACACTATATACGATACAAAATCATATTTTCATAGCCATATTTGTTTCTGCATTTATTTCTTTGCCCAATCCTCTCCATATTTCTCTGTTTCATTTGTAAATGCTACTGATCAACTTAGCTACATTGCTGTATACTTCATATTTCAACATATTAAGCATGAATTTGCTTTGGTTTTTTTTCCATAATGCACCTTATTAAGCTAAAGGTAAAGATGCCCTCAAATGAAGCACTCTGCTTAGCCTCCAAAGTAAGTTAAGGGCTGCCACCTCCTGGGTCTTGATATGTTACAAAACTAGTAACTGATCAGATATTCCTATCTCCTGTACTGAGAAACTTAACCAATGTCAGATCCAGAATCTTAAATTGTAGCTGAAAGTTAGCATGAAATACTGGTTTGCCCTAAACTGAAATAGTAGTTTCTTGGTTCAATTAGGTTAAATAGACACTTTCTGACTTAGCATGTACCTTGAGGACAAAATCTTACAATAATCCAAATTAGAACAAGTCTCCTTTTTTAACTAATATAAACATTCTGCTCTTTTTGTATATACACTATAGATAACATCAGTAATAACACATTTCTATTCCAGATAAAAGCAGTAATAACATATTTCTAGAATAGGTACAAATATATTATTTTGTCATTGTGTTTTTCCTGCTGTTTTTGTCTTGAAGGTGGAAAAATTTGGCAAGGCACTGAATTATGCTGAAGCTGCATTATCATTTATTGAGTGTGGAAATGCCATGGAACATGGACCCATGGAATCAAAGTCCCCATACACGATGTATGCAGAAACTGTGGAACTCATCAGGTGTGTCTGCTGGATATTCTGACAATTGACTGGCTCTTGTGCTCATGCAGTATACAGGTAGTGCTCAAGTTATAACCAGTCACTTAACAACCTTTCAAAGTTATGACAACCGTAATTCTAGTCTCAATTCCAATCATAAATCAAAGACCTTTTACTGGAAATGTACAAACTGTTTTCAGTTAAAGCATTTTGAAATCAAAACATCCCGTTTCAAAGTAAGATATCACATTTTGAATTGGAACATTTTGCACACCATTATTTCTAATTATGAATAATAAGTTATGGATGAAAAGATAGTTAACTAATATTAGTGGTTATATTTTGGTATTTAATGACTATGTTAAGGTACATTGTTCTATTCTTATGTACATTCTATTTATTCTAGATTAGTGGTTCTTGAACTGTTTGACCGAATTATCCCTTTTCCCAGTCTCAAATAATGTTATTCCCCTTTTGAAAAAAAAATGTTTTACGCAATCATCTTGGCAATGGCAGTCCCAAATTAGATCTTTAACTCACTAACAAGTAATTACAAATTGCTCTATTACTCCCAAGATATGCCCAAAGTACCCTCTTGGAGGTAATTACCCCCAATTTAAGAACCACTGTTCTAGATATTATACATTTTCAAACTTTGTAAACAGGAAGAAGCTCCATAGATGCATTTTCATTCTCAGTAAAAAAATAAGAGGAAGTGAAAGACAAAGGAGCAAATACAGTACAAATCATTTAAAACAGAGATTAAAAGAACATCAATATGTTAATCACTAAATTGGGCCATTAGTAAAAATAAAATAAAAGTGGAATTCACCTTCTCCTGAGTTTCCCTAAAAATAAACTATAACAAGCCATCTTTGATTCTATGTAAAATTGCATCACTGTTCAAATTTGGTTACTATTTGATCCAGGATTAAAGACTAGATCATAGCTGAGATGAATGAATTAATTTCATCTGATGGTAACACTTTTCCATCATGTATTGTATGTGCTGCTGTAGTTCACAACTAACCTACTAATTGTTTTCCAACCTCTTGGGATCTTTATTAACATTTCATTGAAATGTTAGCCTTCCTAACATAAATTGTGAAAATGCTTCACATATAAATTGAGAAAGGAGTGTGAGGAGAAAATGATATTAAAATTACAAAATGGGAAAACTAGGGTAACAGTCAGTACAAATGTGCAAAGAATATCCCAACATTGCTATACATAACTGCATAAAGGAATTGCAGTGAGACTACTACATATACAAAGATGGAAAAATACTGAAATATCCACAGTGGAGAAGTGGATTGTAAAGATGACAGAACCCAGTCACTTGGTACAATCCCAAACAACTGGAACATCACTTGAATATCATCTGCATTGACAAAATCACTATCAGTCAATTGCAAAAGGCATCATTACTTGGAACAGCTAACAACTTATGACGATATCTTTAACATCATCAAACAACAACATCTGTGTATCCCAGGTTCTTGGGAAGGACTCAATAGTTGGACAAAAATGTCAAATCCAGCCTAAGCAACTGGCTGACTATTCAACAAACCATAATATTAAAGAAGAAAACCAAGGCTGCCAGGAACAAAGTATCAAACTACAAGGGTGAAAGTTTCCAACGTATACTACATCCCTGCTAGGATTGATTTGATTTGTTGTTTTGTTACTGATTGTGAAGATAGAATGTTTTAGACCTCAAGCCTGTATTATGCTGATAATTTCAGGGTTGTTTTTTTAACAAATTTTGTTGGATTTTTTTCAATCTCTATTCTTCACCTTAAATCATTGCTATGAGATGGGTGGCCTATAACCATATAAATTGTTTAAATAAATAAATACTATTAGAAGTTCTAACAAAAATATGAAAATAAACAAGAAAAAAATCTACAAAAATTGATCTTTAGAAATGTTGTCCATTTGTTTATTTCTATTTTTAAAAGATGTAAAAGGAGAAGCCACAAAAATGTTCATCAGAGAAATATTTTACATTTGAACTGCAGTGAAAAATATAAAAGGACACATATCTGTAATACGTTTACAAAGCAAGGAAGGGTATAAATGAGAAGGAATATTGTGGTAAAAAGAGGTTAACTATGGAAGAGGGACTTGAACTTCAAATGAACTTTGAGTACCTTTGAAGTGAATGAAAAAAATGGGAACATCTAGTAAAGTGTCATGCAAAACACCATAAATCATGATAATTATAAATCATTATAATTAATAAGTGGTAAGTCACTTTGAGAATTGGCAGTAACTGAAAGAAATGATCAAATCTGATGTCATTAACAGAAAAAAGTAGAAAGATAAGAATTTCACAGTCAAGGAAAAGAAGAATAAACAGTGCCAGGGGTTATTCATCTAAGCTTCATAACAGAAAAAAACCCTATTATGCTTTGTTAAAGCTGGCAGACAGACAGACCCAGCAGTATTTTTTAAAGTTCCCACTGAAAGGAAAAGGAGGGGGGAGATTATAATGAAATTGATTAGCTGTGACAAGTAAAGTTGCAATTCTGTGTACGCTTAGGTAAACTTCATTCCCACTGAGCTATAAAAATGTTTCATTTTAATTCATTTTTTTGCTTGCTTTGCTGAGTTTGTTCTCAATCTTCTGCAGATACGCTGTGAGACTAAAAAACCACTCAGGTTCCAGTATGACACCAGAAGAAAAACAATTAGCAGCATTATTGTAAGTAAATTAAAATGTATTTGAAAAATTAATTTCAGTTACCCAGTCCTTGAAATGGAATGTTACAATTATTAATTAATACCAAGTTTTGCAAGGTAGTTTTACATTAGATCACAACCATCGCCTCTCAAATGAACTCAGCAACAGATTGCAATGTGTAGGATTATAGTAATAGTAATCCATCTAGCATTTTATGGAATATTTAAGACATCTGTGGTTTTAAGCAATCCATCTGACTTGTATTAATATACTGATCGTTATGTTTTAGACTAGCTAAGTGTTTTTATAAACAGTCCCTTGTCTATATTACAGAGATTTTGTCTCAGTGCAACCAGTGCAGGAATAACCAAAGGCCAGATTGCTTTTTATAAATAGGAGTGAAGCTGGTTTGTCACACTGAACTCGTTGATAGTCTTCCTTTAAAAATGTTTCTGCATACTATAATAGCCTCTTTTGTTTGTCCAGAAGGCTCTCTCACTTTATCCCTGGCTATCTCATTTGAAATTTTAAATGTGTAGTTAAAATTCAATAAATAAATTATTTCTTTACAATAATATCTCCCATTTTTCTAAGAGGCAATGTTAGTAAAATAATATAACAAATCTAAAGTCCTATTTTACTATGATTTAAAAAAAATATCAGTGTTAATTAAATTTCCGAATAGCTGCTGATTGCCCATTATGGATTTTGAGTGACATGCTTCTTGTTGACTAAGCAGAGACTACAGGAGGACTATAAGTCAGTAAATTCCCAGAAATAATTACACTGAGACGCTGAACATGAAGAACAAGCAGAGGTTCCAGTATAGCAAGGAAGTTCTGGAGTCATTAATAAATTTGGTCTCTAAGTTATCAGAATGCAGTTAGCTATTCTGAAAGTGTGAAAAGGAAACAATAAGGTATAAAATCAAAAGAAGGAGGTGATGCTATATCAGGCATTGACAGAGGACTCAACTTTTCATAAGGGAAAAAAAGTATAAGGCCGGTAGACAAGAGAGACAATCAGAAAAATACTTTTAGAATCTCAAAAAAGAAACAAGCCATTAGGAGAAAAAAAGCAACAGAATAAAAAGAAATAGTTCCTGGAAGGTAGAAAAAATGCAGCTGGGCCCTACAAGAAGAATAAGAGAAGATATTTCATGGCTCACTACTATGTGGAATGAAAACAGTCATGACTCACAGGCTTGTAAAGCATGTTGTGTAGCAGGAATAAAGATGATGGATGTAACGAACAACTTTTATCAAAATCCACTGAACGATATCCTAACCTTTAATCCATGAAGGGATGATACTGTAAAGAACAATTAAAATTCTCTGACTATAGATTTTTAGTTCTAGGTAGGTGGCTTCAGTGGTGTTCTGAAATATTCTTTGTATCTTTTCAAAAGGACTGCATAAAGAAAAATGGATCTGCAAATAACCAAATGATCATACAGATGATATCAGATTTTTTTTTCTGGATCTGAATTACCTGGCTAAAGAACTGTTTGATCAAGTGGGCCTTAAACTTAATCTAGTGGATGTTAGAATTGAAAATTTGTATGTAAAAGTTTTATACAAAAACTTATGCACCGCAGAAATGAAAATATTCTAATGAAACCTGTAAAACCACTCAGTGAAATATCATAAAGAATATTGGCTCATAAAATGGTATTTTATTTATGTTATTATGTTATGGTATCCCAAATTGCTGGGTAGCTTACAGCAATAAAACGTATCATAAATGTATCATAAACTTAATAATACAAAATATGTTAGCAAGACACGTATAACCACAAAAAAATCACTACCAAAGACCATATTTGTCATCCTTTTCAGTGTGTCTTCCAAAGGCCAAACAAAAGATTATCTTTACCTGAATAAGAGCAAGGGCAATTCCATTCTAACCCTAAGGGAAGAGAATTCCAGAGCCAGAACACCAGGGGAAAAGCCTGGTTCTGCACTTCTGTTCCCTAAATTATTCTGGGAAAGAGAATCAGAAGCATATCTTCCAGGTAGTTTCACCAGATGGGAAAAGGCTTCTTGGAGAAGGTGGCCCTACTGAAATCAAAGATTTAACCAATAAAAGGATTTATAGCTGATAACAAGCTCCTTGAATTATCTTAGAAAACTGCTAGTGGACAGAACATATCTTGCAGAATCGTGTCACTTTGTTAAACTGGGACCAACCAGTTAACACATGGGATGCTGCTGTATGGACCAACTGTGGCTTTGAATAGTCTTCAGAAACAGTCCCAATAGACAACATTATAGTAATCCAACTGTAATGTGTAATTAAGATGATAAGGTCATGAATCATTGTCTCTGGAGCATTCTCTTCCAGAAATAGCTTCAATCTGGTGTATCACCCTAGCAGTAGTTGTAAGTCAAGGAGAATTCCCAGATCTTGGAGCAGGTTCTTAGGGGATTCCAGGTAGAATCAGTGCTTCCATAGTATGCAAACCTCTATTGAAGGTCCTTCCTACTGAGGTGTCCAGTAAAGGGACATGGAAGCAGGTGTTCTCCATAGAGGTCCCCCCATTTTTTAAAGAACCTACCCCCAAAATAAAGTACTATCTTCTGTTATGGTTTTTCAGAAGTTTGTTAAAACTTGATTGTTCTGCAATCAGGGGAATAGGGTAGCAGTTTAATATCTGAGTAACTTGTGGCATCATCTTATGTATTATTTTTATTAATTGTATTGTTTTATTATTTTAGCATATTCTATATTTTATCAGTATCTCTATATCACTTAGAGCCTACCACGACTGAAATGGATAGAAGTTCCATAAACAAATAACTATTGTACAGCCACATGCGTCAAAAAATCTAAGTGAATAAACATAGCAATACAGTTGGTAGCACCAGGATTAAAATAAGCAGAGGAAAAATGAAATAGTATTTCCGTTCATTTCTGCCACCAAAATGTAGTACAAGATGTGGATAAAGCTTTGAAAAAGCAAATTGCAGATATTTCAAAGAAGTATTGAGTAATTCCTTCATGGCATGGGACCAGGCTATCTGAGGAACCGTATCACCCCAATGGGGAGTTCCCGACCCACCAGAAGCAGCAGAGGAGTCCTTCTCTGGTTCCTGTCAGTCAAGGAATTCCGACTGGAGGGTCTAGGAGAAAAGCCTTCTCTGCTGTGGCTCCTGCCCTATGGACCATCTTGCCCCTTGAGCTGAGGGATGCCCCCCTCCCTGATGACCTTCCGGAAGGGTCTTAAGACCTGGCTCTGCGAGATGGCCTGGGGTTCCAGGGGAGGCTCATTATCAGCATGGAGGTGGCTGATGGATCCCTAGCCATCCTCACCCCCCTTTTTATGTTCTAAATCTTTTGCCTA
>JANHZU010004647.1:23509-35038 GCA_032468055.1 Acrochordus granulatus
ATCGGTCACTATGGTTTAATCCTGGAGTCCTGGGTACATTTTATTTTCTCCTGAGGTCAGGAACAGATGATGTTACTGTTAGAGTTTCACCCAGGGCACAGCAATAAATCTCTTTCTCTTTCAAAATTCTAACAGCACTTGGGAGATAGCAACACAAGAGTCAAGGGCAATGCTTTGATAAATAAGTTGCTTTTATAATAGATACAAGAAACCTTAATAATAAAGATCAATTACTGAACAATTTAGCAATCCGAGTGGAAGGAAACTGCATTGCTTTTTGATAACAAATCTCTCTGACCTCAGGTTCTTTGCTTCTGCCCTTGGTAGTTTTAGTTTTAGTCTTCACTTTAGGCAGCCTTTTCCAGCCCTTCAGATCCATTTGAGCAAAAGGTTCATCATCCTGAGTTTGTATATCTTTTTTACCAGGCATGAATTATAGCCAGAAACTGTGGAAGTTGTAATTCAATACATTGGGAGTTCATTAATTAAGGAAGACTGGTCAAAGGTGATAGTCCTCTCTTATTGTTTTGAGCCTTTTTTCCATTAGAATGAATAGAGGAATGTCCAAGTTGCTTTCTCCTGCATTCATTTTTGTCAAATAAATCTCCAGATTGTTTTCATCCCATTTACAAAACTAATTGAAAATCTGGTAAGGAATATTAAAAGGAAAAAGCAAACTGAATCCTCACCTACTTCAATCTGTTAAAGCCAATAGCCAGAAGTTACATCTATTCTTGTCTAGAATTGAAATAAGTTGGATCTTCTTTCCATGAACTTATAAAAGACAAGAAATGTGCCTATAGAAATTCCAACACAGAATCATAAACATGGTTGAACTGACTAGAATTCAAATCCAAACATTTCAGTGCACAAAACTCTGAATAATCAATCAAGTTTCCCTTTCTGCCATATTCCATGTTCATATCACAATTCATTTCATTTATGAAGACATTTGCACATTTTATGATGTTCCTTATCTTCCTTTCTAAGACCATTCTCCAGCTAAGTCAAAGTTAGATTATTCAGCCGATCTCTAGGAACAAAACCTACTACCAGTATTTGTTTATTTGCAACCCAATGTGACCACAGGGAGAAATCATTCATTTATCTGCGAGTGTCTTTCATAGGACTCCATTCTGGAGCAGAAAAATCCTTACAGTTCTACTTTTTTCCATGCGTAGGTTCAGCTGGGATCATCAATCATTCTAATGACATTGTTGCACCAGTCCATATGCATACATCTCTTAGCCAAGGGGCACCAGAAGGATCACAGGAAGACAGATGGGACCTTTCAGAATGTACATCAAGAAAGACACACGGTGGAATTTCTCCCAGCCAAAATGGCACAGTTAGCAAATAAATCATGCTCATGTGGAAACAGTAGTAGTTCTTTAAAAGGTAATAACTGTCAAAGGATTGTAAATATTTTTATAATGCAGATTGCTGCTTAATTTAAGACAGCTTCTTTATTTTCTTTTTAGAGCTAACTTGTGTGGCATTAACTGGGAAACAAATTCTGAGAAAATGATAGAAATTGTCCATAATGGCAAGCAAGGCTATGTCTATAAAGTGCTATGGTTCTTGGGCTATATTTTTTTATATGGATTCAGTGTTATTTTTCAGATGACAGAGGGAGACAGTAGTCATTAGGGGAAATTTTTGAGCACCATTCTTGATCTAGATGTAAAAATGAAAACACTGACTTGGTACAATTTTTGTCTTGGAAGAAAAACAAGATGTTTCAACATTGATTAAATTTTTTGTGGCTTATAAAAGACAAGAGTATAGGTAGCTAGGGTTGAACTGTGGAGTTCTTGAGGCTCCCTGAGTCTTGTTGTTGGCTTGAAGACATTTCATTGTCTAACTAGGTAATAATATCAGTGCATTGATGATGTTACCTAGTTGGTAATGAAATGTCTGCAAGCCAACGACCAAGCTCAGAGAGCACCAATGATTCCACAGTTTTATGGCTTAGCCATTCAGATCAATATATTGTACAAACCTAGAAACTGGATTAATTCAGTAACCAGGTTAAGTATGTTGCATGAAAATAATAATTTAAAAATAGCTTTGAAAGATCCAAGCTACTGTATGTCAATCTTGTAAATGGAAATTTTCAACTAATTAAGCTTGGTAAACTTGGGGACAATGGAAAAAATAGTGGGGCAGAGCCTGCTTCACCCATGACCTTATTGGTTCATCCAATATTACAGAATATGGGAGAGTCTTTTATATTTGTCTGTTTTTTTCCCCTCTTTCCTGTATTGCGTGTGCACATGTTCATGATTGTGAACTTGGGTTGGAAGTGGCAACCTGTTGCCACCTATAATCACTCAAAAATTTTCTCCACTGTTCCAGAGAAAGAATGTCTAATAACTTTGTTCTTTTTTAAATAAGAACTTGTTGAACTTCCTCAATCTGAAAATGAAAGAAAGTATGGGAAATTGGTCTGCTTTGGTCATATGGTCCCCGGTGCAGTGGCGCAGCAGATTAGTGCCGCCAGATATGTCATCCAGAAATGGCCGGCACTCTGGCAGGTTCGATCCGCAAGCTCCGCATGACAGTGTGAGCGCCCGTCACTTGCCTCAGCTCCTGCCTACCCAGCAGTTCGAAAGCACATGACATGCAAGTAGATTAATGGGGACCTCCTTCGGAGGGAAAAATTGATGGTTGGCAAATTGAAGGAGGGGCGACTCAGTGCGATGGGACACCGAAGTTGGCGCGAAAAACTCGCCCGTCCCGGGGGCGGAGCAAGAGTCTTGGAAGATGCCCCGGATATGAACATCACCGGCCAGCTGAGGGGGGTGGGGTAAAAGAAAAGAAAAATGTATAATCACAAACCTATGTAAGCCACCAAGAGTCTTCGGAAATTGGCAGCACAGAAATATGATTGATAAATTAATGTTCTATAACCTTATCCACAGACTATCTGGAATTCTGCAGACCAGATAAGTAGCTGTAGCTTTACCTTGTTTTCCTCAGACAGATTTCTGAGTGCTTAAAAAACCTATGCTGTAAATTAGATTTACAATATTTTCTGGTATATGTTCAGAACATTATTGCTTCAGCTGTGTTTTGTGTAAACTAACAACTTGTGATGTTTTCCCAGCCATTTGTCTTCCAATCTAATGGCTGCATTCATGGATATTTACTTGTGTGCTCGGCCAGTAGAGTGCTATATTTCAGACTTTTCAACAGTGTAATTGCTTATGCTATGGAAGATTGGAAAGAAAAACTTTCCATTTAGCATCATTCATTCACTGCATTATTTGAGCTTTATATTCATGGAACATATCTTTGATTAGTGCATCTCTTTTTTATAGTACAAAGGCTTCATTTTCTTACAGTGTAAAATACAATCTTCTAAACAATTTCTACAGTACTGTGCCAAAATCTTTTGTGTAATATTAAAATTAGACTTAGGGAGATGCAGTTAAGCGAACTAAGTAAGGTTTGTGTGCAGAACTGGGACTTCGCTTCCAGTAGGATTTCAAAGATGGCATCACTTCAAATAGAGCTCATCCCTTTTAGCGTGTGCCTTTTTTTCCTGGAGGAAATGGAGAGAATGCAGTACTGCAACCACTAAAAGGTTTATAGTCAAAGCTGTTGTCTAAATTGTAATTGTGTAACAACTGGTTTTTATACACCTTTTGTACTCCTAGTTACAATACTGCTTCTGTTGAGAGGAAAATTTGAAATGCGTTGTGTGATTTTGGGTTTTATCTGGATAAACTCTGTAGTTCTGGGGAATCTATATGACTGTCTTTTCTAAGGAAATGTATGAATAATGAATAGTAAATTGTAAATGAGTACAGTGGTGCCTCACAAGATGAGACTAATCTGTTCCGGAAGTACGCTCTTAGCGCGAAATGCTCTTAAAGTGAAACAAGGTTTCCCATAGGAAACAATGAAAGTCGGACGATCCGTTCCACGCCCCCAAAATATTCATCAGAAAATCATTTTCAATGGAATTTGATGCAGAAATGATTGTCCCTAACATCTGAAACAAGTAGCCATGATTAACATATGATATAAAGCACAAACAGAACAAACTAACCAGCACTTAAGGATCTGCTTCGAGGCTGCTGCTTTGAGGCTGGCTGCTGTCTGGCGGCTCCTGCTGGCTCAGAGGATCCGCTGCCACCGCTGCTGAGGTAAAACTGCCTTTTCCCTCAGCAACACTTTTCTGGGCATACTTCATGGGTGGTTTGCAAATGTTTCTTGCCTCTCTGAGAGGAGAAGAGTGCAGGGCAATGAGGGGGAATTTACAAGGACAATTTCTGCTTTGTGCGCATACGCACTTTGAGAAGTTCCCCCCACCCCCTGCCTGACAGGCAGAGCTTCTCCCAAGGCTGTCCTGACTAAGCGCATGGCAGGACCCAGTGCCCCAACCCCACTCCGGCCGCAAGCGCTGAGGCAAAGCCAACCCGGGACGCCTCATGGGAAGGCGCGGCGCATGGTGAGGCGAGGAGGAAGAAGCACATGCAGTGCAGCCCCGCCCCGGGATTGCTGGAAGCTGAGCCCCTCTGGCCGCCAGGCCATGCCTCGCGCTCGCCTTGAAAAGGCCAGCAACCCCACCCTCCGCCTCTGCCGCCACTTGCCTCGCCTCACCTCTCACTCTGTGTCTCTCGCCCGACCCTGGGGAGAGAGAGAGGAGGGGAGGGGATTTCCTGGAGGGAGAATCTGGAGTCTGAAGTCTTGGGAGTTCCATCTCTTGAACTTGTTTACGCAGCAAGAGAGGAGCTCATTGCGATCAGGAACGTTGACCTGCCGTACATTCTGGCAAGGTCAGTCACACGCACAGTAACGGAGTAAGCACGCGGCAGCATAGGCAGAATGCGTGCGTGTGCTTGCCGCCTGTTCAGCAATGGAGTAAGCCATGTCTAGCGGAATAAATTTTATTAAATTTTTTTGGTTGTCCTGTGAGTTTCACGCCTTGTGAGTTAGTCATCTTGTGCGGTACCACTAACTGGAAAGTACATGCAGTGGTAGCATTTGGTGCTAGCAGGATGTTAAGGACAGTTTTATCTAAACCCAGTTTGTTTTCTCTAAATATCCTCAGGCTACAACTTCCCCCCGACTCAGAATTCTGACTAGAAATTGTCTCCTCAATGTACAGAGAAAATGATAGGCTGAGAAGACCCTTTTTTGGTAGTGATGATACTGGGTGTCTTCATGGTTTCGGGTATGCTTGGTTTTATGAGACAGGAAAAAATTCTTTGCTTGAGAATTTTCTCTCCTTGCTAAGCAAGGACAGAAGAATGTCAGATGTCATTACATATTTCCTGCTTATTTCTAGAATTATGAAGGGCAGCAATTGGACTCTTTCTTCAGAAATATGCATTTTTTTGTTCAAACTGTTTTCTTGTTCAGTTTTTCTTTTCAAAATATAAGATTAAATGTTACACATGCAAGGCAGATATACATAAGAATTTTATCAGTCTGAGAAGGTGAGAATACATTTTTTAAAAATGTATTAGACCGCTTCCATATCATTCTCTACAGAAACATAGCAATCACACTTTTTGGTACAAATTATTTCTCGTACTAGACAGTCGCATAAGTATTTTATTAATACTAAGTTATACTTTGGCCTTGAAAATACTAAATGCTAGCAGCACTAAATGTTTCATATGTTGACGATTCAGTGCTATTTTATATATAATTGGCTACATAATTCTTTTAGGGTTTTATAATCTGACTAAAATGTATTACTTTGCTGGTTGAACAGATTACCTTTGAATCACTTTGCCAGGTTTTTTTGCAATTTATTGAAAAGTAAAACATAACTCCATTACACTTTTTGACTTGCATGTCATACTTGAGTGATTTGATTGTGGTCTGCTAAAACTCAAAAATGTCATGAGAATCTTGCTGCCTTGTTAATCAGCATTATGCTGTTTGTTAGATGGATCAGTTCTTGAATATGTATGGTTGGGGCAACAGAATATAACATGGACATAGCAGTATATTTTTGATATGCATACTGTTGTAGACTGCTCATATAACTATTTAAAGGCTCTTTGCACACTTTGGATTTCTCTCAAGAGAAATTAAAAATACAGATTTACAGTGAATCAGTGCACAAGAAGCTTGCTGTTAAATATCAGTGTTAGTTTCATCTCTGTAAGTGAAACAGTTCATGTATTTTAGAATGATTGAGAGGGAATGGAAAGTATATATGCACGATAGAGTATGTAAATAGGCCTAGGAAAGGATACTTTTAAACAATGCGAACCTAAGCAAACTACCAAATTAGAATGCAGTTTGAAACAGAATTTTTCTCTATGTCCAGCTCTGTGGTTTGCAGTGTAGTTTATGGCTCAAAAGCAATACATTTAAATCCATATATTTAGGAAAACTTTAAAAATAAATATGTACTATTAAAATGATAAGTTGATGCAGAATTCATTGGAACTGACTTCCTCATGAGTCGAAGTGAAAGGGGTGTACACTACCAAACATGAACAAACTGAGAAAAATATTTGAAAACAGCAGTCAGAAACAAATGGGGAACAAAAACCAGCTGATGAAAATGGTTGAGGGATGATTTCCTATGCTTGATGTTCAGATATTGTCTCCGCAAGAATATTAAAGGTGATGTCACTTTGTTTTGCTGAGAAAGATGCAAAACAAAGTGGCAAGGCATACACATACATGTATGAAGGAACAGCCTAGAGCAGCTTCCAGTGCAGCTGCATGATTCAGAAAGAGGTGCTTCGCATACTCCACTGTGCATTTTAGGAAGCACCTTTTTCAAAGGACTGGCAGAGCCCTGGGGCTCTGTTTCACATATCTTTCCTCTTAGTGCTTACTCACCCCTTAATGTGCAGGGTTGGTTTCTAAAAAATCAAAATAGTTGTCTAGGCTTTCTGCTTGACCTTATTCCTGTCTCTTCTTTTATTTGATGTTTCCATAAGAAGCATCTCTTAGCACTAAACAAAGCCAACACAGAGATCTCATTAAGTAGAGCCAATATGTAATTTTATTATTATATTCCTTATTTTTACTTGTTTCCCTTTATTCGCTTCTATTGCACATCTCGCAGAACGTTTTCCCAAAAAATATTGGTTGTTACTTGCTCAGGCTACTGCTTAACGTAATTCAGACATTTCATAAATAATAAAAAATACTGTTAATGAAACTTAACCTTGGTGTGCGTTTTTTTAAAAAAAATATTTTGCACATTATGTTTCTGTTTTTAATATGCCGATTTGTTAGTTAAAATTTAGTTTGTAATCATAAGTGGCTGTGTTTTCTACATTCATTGAGTTATATTTCAAGATCAAGTTATATTTCTTATTTGGACAGTTAATAAAATATTTTATACAAAATTAAGATACTATTCATAAAATACTATTTTGAATATTTCTGTATTTCTAGGATTAATGTACATTTTAGTTTTTCTGAGTGCCAAATAAGTTGAAATAACAGCAAAGTATTAATACACTGTATCATAAATTGAAATGAAATGGGCCAAGGGGAATATCAAGAAAATAATGGATATTTAGAAACTAGAGATGCTCAGCTCCCACAGTTTAATTTGCTGAAAGCTTTTGCACAATTATAGTCTAAAAATCTGTAAAAATTGCTGTTATAGCTGTATGCTGTCTGCTTTTTAGCTTCTAGATTGGAAAAATAGATGCGTCACATATTTTTTTCTTATATTCTTTTTTTTTAACATTAGATGCAGGATATTAAATATATCCATGCTTTATACTGTTCAGAAATAGAAAGTGTAGGTGAAAGTATGTTTTATTTCAAATTCAGCATATACATTTCTTTGAAATAGCTAGAACTGAGTGCACTTGAATTTTATAAATGCGATCACTTGAAGGCATTGGGGAATTTTGATGGATAACATTGCTATGTTTCCCTATACATTCATAATAAGTGTTTGTATATATTTATACATATAGCAATAGATAGATAGATACATAGACAGACAGGCAGATCCATGCCTTAGAGTGGTGAAAATTGCTCTGCAATGTTAAAAGACGCAAAAGTAGATCAACGAAGCTTATAATACTTTTTCTAAGTTTAGATGAAGCTTGTAAAATATTTCATATCTGAAAAAGCTTTAACAATAATTTTCTAAAAACTAAATACATAATGTGTTTGTCATCTACTGTTTTTATTTTTACAGGTTTTAGACGATGAGCGACATAGAGCTTTTTTCACTGTACAATGGACTGATAATACAGCCTGGAGATTTGACAGCAAACTAAAGAAAATTCTGGGGCAGTGATCCTTTCTTTCTTTTCATTGGACTAAAGTACTCCAAAGGAAATAACTCTCTTTATTGCTACTTCTGAATTTTTCCCAATTTCTGCCACTTCAAGTGAAGATAGGATAGTATCGGCACATCTTTATGATTTAAAGCATATCACCTTCTGAGACAGATGGACTGTCAAATGCTGTAGGATGCCTGCAGAGAACATCATAATGAAGAAAGAAATGGATAGATGTGCCGCTGACTAATTGTCAGGATCACAGCCGATAAAGCTGCACTGCCCTTTCCGTGCTGCCATAATCGGGTCATGAACAGCAGGGTGGACATGGCTGTCCTTGTTAACAATTTGCTAATATTGTTCCTTATTTTTCAAAACAGCTGTTTGGCTTTCAGAAGCCCTCTTTCTGTCTTTAAGAGGTGGGTTAAAGCTAAGTTTGCTTTTTTCCCCCTTCCAAGATATTATGGTTATATGTGCAATATATGTATGTATGTATGCATGTATGTATTCTGCATCACATCAAGGATCTGTTATTATTGATTTGAAAATATTACACATATTTTCTGTGTAGCTGCCTTTAGACTATTCCGTATAAAAATTATGCGTTAAAATGATTAGGCAAATGCTAAAGTATACAAGATTAAAATAATGTTTGAATGTATGTAGTGAAATGAAGCACTTAGACTTTTTAAACTTTACACTAGATGAAAACATACATAAATGCTTTTATTGTCATGGTAATGCATTCTGCATAAATGTGTTTTAATTGGCTGCTGTAATAATGCAACCTAAAATTAACTTATCAGCATATTATAATGTTAACTTGATTAGTTAACAGATCAAATTTTGAATAATCACTAAGCTTCCCTCTCAATTTATACCTTTTTCCTTTCCATCAATACATGGTAACCATATTATATGTTATCTATTATGTGATCTGTTGGGTAATCCACTTTACTATAAAAGGGATTCCTGCATAGTTTCGAAGTTTGAAAATAGTAATGGAAGTTAATAAGAGTACCTACATAAATCTTACAAGCCAATAAAATACATTTAAATTGCAAGAGTCATTATGATGTTCAAATTTCTTATTAATTTTTAGGTATAAGGATGTTACTAGATCTCATTCAAATGAATGTCTGGGCAGCAACAGGCAGCTGGTTCCTCTAGGTTTATCAGAATTTGCACTGGACATTCGTATGCCTGGAGTGACACCTAAACAGGTAAAAACATTTGGACAATACTAACTTATACCTTATGTATTTTACAGAAAAATTAAAAGTTGAGTTGCATGATTTGGTACATCAAAGACAGATTTCACAGGGAACTAATGATTGTCAGGTTGTTGTTAGGTTTCAGGTTTGTTTTCTAGGGTCAAAATAAAGAAATAACAATACTAATTAAAAGAACAGCTTTGTTTTTGGTAGGTTATGAGCAATACTGCATTTATGTTGTACGACATTGCACAATGAACAGGGAGCAGTAGCTCTAGCCAAGGTAAATTTGCTCCACGCATTGTTACATTGTGTTTCTCATCAACAGAGTACAGTAATCTGAATATGCCCATGTAACCAACCATCACATATCAAGAAATGGGCTTAGAGATGCAAGAATGTGTTTTATAGTTCTTTAAAAGGAGTATTAATACTGAATATCATTGAAACTTAAACACAAATGTATGTATGATTACCAAATATCTGGGCACAGCATGGAAACATTGATTAGATGATTAGTATGGGATAACTATTATACTAATGCTAAGTATACTACCTGGAGTTAAACAAAAAATAGAGGTGCTGATGAGTAAGGGATAAGGGATGATGCTAAAAAATATGACTCTAAGTTGCAGAAGCTTGGTATAATAGAACAGTTTTGGGAATATAGTGACACTGAATTGGTAGTGAAAATGACAGTGAAGAGTAAATAAATAAGGATTTTAAACAAGAAAATATAGTGCAAAATAATTTTGTATCAAGGAATTTAGAGCTGATCTGGGAAGAGATCAGGATAAGGAGGGACAAATATTACCTAGAAGCAGGAGAAAGAATTCAAGATAAGCCCACCTTGATTTTGCTTAGTATAAGATGGGACAGGGAAAAAAAACCTTAGACTTTCAAGATTCTATTGTATTTTATACATAAAGTAGGAATCCTTGAATCTCTGTGGTATCTATTTCATAACCCAACAGTAGGAGAGAATTTTTGCATTCGTATCAACTATTTTAAGGTAGTGATTGGAACACAAACAAGACATGTGCAGTGTTGTATGTCTCATTGGGAAGTTCAGAAGTTGTCTTCTGTGATAAGCAGACATGTTTAAGAAAGGCCTACATCTTTGGCCCCTTACATTTTTATTTTATTAATTTGTGTATTTATTTTTCACAGTTTCAATCCATCCATCTCTGTCAAAGAGGGACTCTGGATAGTGTTAAAATAGTTTAGTAGTATTTCCTGAAATAAGTGATATTTTTGTATCTGTGATGCAATAGTAATAATATGAATTTGGAAGAATAGAGAAAAGAAAATATATGTTGCAAGTGTTACTAAAACATGAGCACAGCCCAGGAAATCAAGAAAGCATGAGAAAAAAATTAAAGATTGTTCTGTTCTGATTTTTTTTTTTTTTTGGTATAAGAGGGAGGGAATGAGAAATATTGCAGTGCTTTCAAGATTTTTTAGTATACTTTGTATCAATAAAATGCTAGTATTGGGTTAGTTTTCTGAGCTGGCCTATCCCAAAGGACTGATATCAATCTTGAAAGCCTGACAGCATTTCTCTTTCCCTCTCTCATATACCAAAGAAAATCAAGGCAGAGAAATCTTTAGTTTCTTTCTCTTGCTTCTTTTCCCCTGGCTGAGTTCATGTTTTACTAACAGTTACCACATAACTTCACAAGGTCATCTCCATACAGAAACAGAGAGTAGAAAGTAAAGGAGACAGAGCTAGTTTCAGGTAGAAAGCTATGCTAAACCAAACTGAGAAAAAGTTTTGTCTAGTGGTTAGACCAAACTTGGAGACTGAGTTCTAGTCCGACCTTAGGTCATAAACCTGGCTAGGTGATTTTGGGCCAGTCCCTCTCAGCCCAACCCACCTCACAGTGAGTTGTTGTACGGAAAATAGGAGGAGGAAGGAATATTAGATATGTTCACTGCCTTGAGTTATTTATGAAAATAATAAAGGCAGGCTATAAATACATACAGTGGTGTGCCTCACAAGATGAAATTAATCTGTTCTGGAAGAACGCTCTTAGCGCGAAATGCTCGTAAAGAGAAACGCAGTTTCCCATAGGAAACAATGG
>JANHZU010004648.1:37200-51871 GCA_032468055.1 Acrochordus granulatus
AACAACATCTAGCGCGGTCCTTGTTAACCCAGGCGACGACCGAGCCGGTATGGATTTCTGTAATTTACTTCTCATATATTTATAGGTGGGAGACACTCTTCGTCTGGCTCCTCTGATGAGACCTGTTCAGTATGGTTGAATAACTGGCAGAGCTCTCATCTTCTTCAGAGCTCACAAGCTCCCCAACCACAGCAAGTGCCTCACTGGGGGGAATCACCTCATTAGAAATGTGTAATTCTTTGTTTACCCTTAAGGTTTGAAAAGAAAGAGAGATTATTCAGCATTTTGTTTTTGGTGGGAAGATAGACGCTTTTCTAAGAATTATAATGTCAATAAAGTAGACTTTATTCCTTTTCCACTAGAAGAATTGAAATGGGTCGATTGTAAAAATAATTAAATATGTGTGAGTTATTATTTGGGCATAGAACAGTGTTCTTCTGTTGTTAATGTTATCTTGCATTGTCAAAACTGTAAGGTTATGTTGACTAAATATGAACAAATTGCAATCACATTGGAAGGATTTTTAATAATCTTATATCATGTAGAAGATTCTGCAAAGCACATTAAATGTTGCTGTGTAAATAAATACTCAGGACTATTATTATGGAATAATTCAGCTGTCAAGGCATTATTTGGCAGGCATGACAGAAGAAACAAGAACTGTAAGAAAGGCTTAAAGCTGGCAATTTCAGGTAAATGCCCACTGTGCTTCCTATACTCACTAATGATTCCTTCTGATTGTTTAGCAGAAGAACATGTACAGAGTGACATCTTTGTAAGCAGGTCTGCCCAATTTCCTTGGCAGAAAAATATATCAGGGATATAACCTAGATGCAGTTTTAGCAGTGGAACAGCTCAGTCACTTGACTATCAAATGAGTCAATTAAATCTTTGCCTCGCTTGATTTTCAGCCCAGGCAGCTAATTCTGACTCCGGGACATTACCACAATGGTTAAATTGGATCTCGGCTTTGTCTATAACATACCTGCACCTGGGCTTCTTGTTCCAACTCTGTTGTCTCTGACAGCCAACTATAATAGTCCTTTTATATTCTCCCCATCCTAAAAGAAGGTATACATTTTCAAAAAGTAACAGAGACATAATAACATAGGTTATTATGTCTTGATTCAGGTCTAGACAGTACTTTCAATTGCCTTATTCAAATGCGACAAATACAATTTAATACATCATATGAGCAATGATAATAAACTGTGTGTGCCCCAACATCATATCACAGCTATTTTATACTTTATTGCACCTACCATTATAAACTGCACTTCCATGATTTTCTTATCCATCATTAATTTGATCATAGATTATTCAACTAAGCCAATTGTTTACATTTGCACCATATGTTGTTAATCTTATATTAATCTCATAGACTACATTTGTACAACGTGCAAAGCCAAAATAATATTAGCTAGTTTGTGCTCAGTATATCTTTCAGAAACACTCAAGGTTTAGTATTTTTAGAATTTCTAATAGCACCAGTCCAGCGAAAGCTAATGTCATTCACCATAGTGAAGAAACTGACTTATGGATCTGCCTGTTAGTTAGTCACTCTTAAAGGGAAGTTTCAAAATCTTTGTTTTGTTTATTTGTGCCTCTTTATTCATTAACCAAATCTGGATCAAATAACAATTATAAAATACCATAGTTTTTTTTTTAAATAGAAGGCATTCCTCTGTAAAATACAATCCTTGAACCCCCCTCAACTATCTCCTTTCTCTTCCAGATGCAGACAATTTCTACCTGGAGCCCAAGCTCAAGATCAATTTGTTCTATCATGACTAGATCAGCATTAGATAGTTTTCTGGCCATATGGAGCCTCTGCTCCTTTTCTGGAACCTCAGAGATCTCTCTCAGTTAATGCTGCCAATATGCTAAGATAAGATAGCATGATTTTCAGTGATTAAAACAAGTAATAAACAAAATAAATGTTAACAATCCAGTACAGTTAATACTCCAGTTTTGATTTCTCATAATCCCCTTCAAAAGTAAAACTAATAAACAAACAACCTCAATTCCAGCAAACGCAACTTTATATAGTTACAGATACTTTATTGTCCAAGTGTAGTTAGACATGCAAGGAATTCGACTCTGGTACAGCAGCTGTCAGTATTCTTGTAAGATAACAATAATAAAATAATAAACAATTACATATTCAACAGTAAAGTGTGCATCCAACGTATGCAGCCAATAGAAAAGGAATATAGTAAAGTACTGCATGGGATTAGAACCATAATCTATTGATAAGTAGGTATACACCTTAGACAATAAATCTGGGTTAGTTTAGAATTCTATGCATTTTGTGTCCTTTCTTATAGCATGAATCAGGTATTCAGCTGAATGATGGCATGGGGGGAAAACTGTCCCTGTATCTGATTGTTTTGGTATGCAATGTCATATAGTGCCATCCAGAGGGAAGAAGTTCAGACAAATTATGTCCAGGGTCAGAGGGGTCTGCAGATACTTTCTCCACCCTTCTCTTGATCCTCTCAATATACAAGTCCTCCGTGAAGGACAGGCTGGCTGCAGTTATTCTTTCTGCAGTCCTGACTGTTCATTGGGTTCTTACCTGTCCTGCATGGTTGTTGAGACGCATGACACTAACAGACGTACAAAGGACAAACTCAGTGATTCCTCTGTAGAACAATATATCAGCTCTAGAGGCAGGTTGAATTTCTTGAGCTGACATAGGAAGTATATCCTCTGATGTGCCTTCTTAATAATGGTGCTGAAGTAGGCTGCCCGTTTTAAGTCTTGGGAGATTATGGAGCTCAGGAACTTGAAGGACTATGCTGCTGATACCATGTTGCTAAGTATGGTAAGAGAGGGTACAATGGAAAGACTCTTCCTAAAATCCTAATCCTCAAATATTCAGCTCCAGGTTGTTTCAAGTGCAGTTTCATGTTGATTTAGCTGCAATCTATCTTTAACTAAATATGAAACATTTTGGATACATAGCATCTGTGCTTTCACTGATTTGTGATTTATTCTGTATTTGTTTTGTGTTAACTTCTTGTGTGTGAGAGAGAAAGGATAAAAGTGAGTAATTCAACAGCATTATGAGGATTCCTAACAGTGTATTTATAACTGCAGAATAGCTCGTTTGTAAAAAAAACCAGTACCAGGAAGGTAATATTTTTTGACTTACTCCATGATAAAAAAAAGTGAACCTCCCTACCTTGTGATAGTATTGATGGGTTTTAAAAAATTAACATCTACAAACCATGCCAGTTTTTATATGCCTCCAGTATGGTTTTTAAAAATTACTGTGCAGTCACTGTAAACTAGCTTCTGACTACTATATAAGGGAAATAATATTGTTTTTCAGAATTTTTTTTAATAATGATAATCACAAACTTTATACAGCTTCAACTAAGATTTATCAGATGATTTTATCTGTTGAGCATGAAACAAAATAACAACAAAAGAATGTCCTAGAATACACACAAAAGTTTTGAATTGGGAAAAAATAACAATATGATCCAATCCATACCCAAAACCTGCTATTGTACTTGCATGGGATGCCTGTACAAAAGGAGTAAGGCTTGGACTGCAATCTCTCTCTCTCTCTCTCTGCCTCTCTTTCTCCACACATGCACTCACACACATGCTTTGCCAATGTTGACCACTACCATCATCCCCTTTGCGGATGCTGGTGGTTTGGAATAAATTTGGAATTAAAGCTTACCCTTTTTATAAACTCCTTCAGGATGTCTTTATTTTTTTTTTATGTTCCTGAGATTTCTACCAGTAGGGCCAGTAACTAGAATTAAGGTTTCTATATATTCCCTGAGAAATTTTTCACACATTTCCAGTAGTGCACAGAGATGAAATTCTTTGATTTTCTTTATCCTACCCCTCTCTCCAATTCTCCTGTCTCTTTTAAATTTAAACTACAATCATTTTAGTGCATGTATATGTGGGATATATGATGCTTACTTACTGGATAGTGGGCTTTCACCTACAATATAATATTGTTATGATTTAGCTCTTTTGTAGTTCAAAAAAATCTGAGGATAAGATTGTATTTTGTACTTTGTTAGTCATTCTCATTTAAGTTAGGTAGAAAAGAAATAGAAACAAATACTTGTCAGAAAAAAGGATATTGAAATAGACTGCACATGTGCCCTACTATACTGAAACATTTGTTTTTACAGAGCTGTCAGAGACAATGTTCTGTTTAAAGGAGTATCTAGACTAAGAGTGATTTAAGGATCCCTATCAATGATATCTGAAATGCAGTATCTAATATTGATTGGTTTGGTGTCATTCCTGTGGAAATTATCTGCTGCATCCTATTTAATATCAGTGGAAGACAGTGACACTTAGAGATGGGAACTGAGTATATCCGTTCAAAATATTACTGCTTCTGTCCAGATAAACTTTTTGGTTTTCAGTTTAGAGGGCATGTGAGTGGAGTGATAATGATGGTGAGGGCCATAGATCCAGTGACATTCAAATAATCTGAGAGGACATCTATAACAATGGAATATTATAATCTGTCCATTTAGAATACACTGAGAAAATCTTCATAGATAGTATTCTTGACTTATTTATTTTTTTGGTACCTTCAAGTCAGTCTTCATTCCTGGTGACTGCCTGGACTAGTTTGGCAAGATTCAGAAAGTGATTTGCCAGCTTCCTGGGGCTGAGAGGATGTGACTGGCCCAAAGTCACCCAACTGGTTTCGTGTCTAAGGTGGGACTAAAACTTATGGTCTGTTGGTTTATAGCAGTGCCTTATCCACTTCACCAAACTGGCTGAAAGCTTCTTTAAAATCCATCTTAATGAGAGGTCATAAATCCTACCTGTCTGTCTATCTGTCTCTAAATCTGTATAGCTATTACCATTTTCCTTAGGGATTGGCTGGGAATCAGGAAAAGTTAAGCTGGGTTTGCAAAAGCTAAAAAGTTCCTTTAAATCGTTGTCTACTCCAAGCCTCCAATTTTTGTTTTTCTGCTTTTCTGCTATATTGAGTTTCTATTTCATTAATAACTTGTACATCTTACTTGAAGAAAAATCACTCTGATGTTCCTCCTTATAGTTTGCTGCATAAAAGTTTTGACCTTTCATCAAATAACAAAAACAGATTTTTCTGTCTCACTTCAAAATAGATGAAAGTTACAAGCACAAATACAAAACATATTAGTTTTGTGTTTCATGTGTATACAAATTTGATTTACATTTGAAATACACTTGTAGAAGGGGAATAGTACTAATTTCTCCTTCCTTGTAACTCTATTTTTTTCTCCATATACATAATACTAATCATCTTGCATTTTTACAATGGTGGATAACATAGCCTAAGAAAAAATATAAAAGGCGTTTCTCAAAGAGAAATGATATGAAGAGAGAGAAAAAGTTATAGTTCAATTAATTATAATTATATAATTCATTAAATCTTAAGATATTCCCAAAATTAATTGAATGTAACTGATCATGTTGAACATTCTGAGTTTCTAACAGTATTTTATTAGCCCATCCGTTGTGTAATGCAGATTCTAAAAATAATTATGACCATGCATGTCATAGCAGATTTCTATGCACATACAGATGTTTTTGTTTAAAAAAAACTTTTTGGGTTCTCAAACTGCAATGGTTCTAATCAATGTGTCAAAAATAAACTGAAATGAAAGATAGCTTGACAATGAAATAGGAAGAAAATGGATGCTAAAGCTATAAAATACCAGCAGTTAAGCCTGATTTATACTAGGAAAATTAGGTTTAAAAAGTGTGTGTGGTTTGTGTGTATGAGGAGATATCTACTTGTGAGTACTGAGAATCACTCTCAAAAGGAGGAGTGCACAAAAATTATTTTTCCTGGAGAGTTACCTGCCTTTCCCCATGGGCTTGTGCTTAACTCCATTATGTGTGCACAATAGGTATGGGTATGAACTGATTTGCATTATCTTTTCTCCTTCTTTTGTTAAGCTGCATCCTATGGTCTGATGGATGTTGGTTAATTTCCAATAATAGAAACACACATCATTATAAACCAATCATTAAGAGCTTTATGCCTATATTCTCAGTATTCATAGAAACACAGTTCCACTAAAGATTAAAAATGGAAGATTACAAGGTGGGTTAAAATCTTTATCTTATGTAGCAATATTGCAAAACATCTTGTACACCAAATTTAAATCTTTATCTTATCAATAACGTTCTTCTTTACCCAAAAAACATTGCTAAGCAAGTACCAGGGTCTTCTCCCTTATCTTGGGGACATTCCTAAGCAGGAATAAGATTGTTTGGGACAAACTGATGTCATCTGTGCTTAATAAAGCAGTTTAACTCCAGTCCAATTGATACAAGGCGCAATGGCTATTTTCATGTGCTAAATAATGTGCTAAATAATAAGTAATACTTATTATGAACATAAGAATATCAAATAGTTTATCAACATACAAGTAAAATTTGGTTAAGGCTAAAATGGGTTATCTTATCACAGTCAGTATGTTTTGTAAACATAACAGCCAGAGTTTTGTTTTTTTTCTAAATTAGGGTTGGAAAAAAGAGAAAACAGTGACAGAATTCCCATATCACATAAATCAAGGGTAGCTTTAATCACAGTTGGTTGATTTAATATTTGCCTGAATTCCCACATAATGCAAACATTTATTAATGTCAACAGTTGGATTTGAAGAACATGCTAAGCCAAAAATAAACAAGCTTTATGGTTTAATGTGATATGTAACCTCAAATTGTAGAAGAATAATTTTCACTTCCTTCTAGTGTCTATGTATATTTTCATTAATATAGGTCATGTCTTGTAGAAAAATTGCAAAATTTTTTGCAGACTTTCTTAAAAAGGCAACTGGACTTTTATTATTAGATGTAATAGGAAAACATTTCAGCTACTATCCAGGAGTCTTTCTCAATCCCTTATGAAAAAGGAAAAATAGTAAGGAATTTACCATTTCTCAAAAGGAATTGAACATTTCTCAAAAGGGGACAGGAAACTGAGTTGAAACATTTCCCTATAATATTAATAATAAAAGTCCAGTTGCTTTTTTAAGAAAGTGTGCATTTTTTTCTTTTTTGCAATTTTGCTACTTCCTTCTAATGCTAATTTCAATTGGGATCATAATGGAAAGAAGGAATAGCATCATACAATAGCCTTATAGTCCAAAGTGTGTGTATGATGCAACAATCCACAGTTGTTTTAAAAGAAAAAAATGCTAATACAACTGTACATTTAATGTCTCTTTTAATTTGGCCCGTATTAATTTGCATGGTACACTGAATTTGATAGCTTATTTCATTTGGAAGAGATTTGCAGATGAAATGCCCAACTCCATCCTATCTCATTACAGAACAAAGAGAAAATCTATCCTTTTGGGAAGCATGAGCTACTAATGTTTGCTATTTGTTTCTTGAACCCTTCTTCTCTTAGTTCCTATCAGCAGAAGGAAAAATGGAGATTGTAGAATGACTACAAGCTCCCTTTCTGTTGCTGAGAATCTATTAAATATATAGAAAGGTTAGCTTGTAGTAACAGCTAGGATAGAATTTATCAACTTAAATGGGCAATCATTACATTAATGAGGACACAAAAAAATCAAGACATTTTTGGTTTTGCTATAAACTTTCACAACGCTGTTGAATAGTAATTGATTATTTCAATACAAAGACACAGCCATAATTTTAAAGAAAAGATTGGCCTTTTACTGGCAGTATTTTCAGCCATGAAATGTGCAGTAATAATACAATTATATGTATGTTCAAACAGGTTTTCTACAGGTTTTGAACAGAAAGGTTTATTTTAGATATTTAGGTTTAATTGTAAACACAAGCATCATGGTTCTGTTTGGAGTATCATTTATATTTAATGACGATAGAGTCCCTGGTAGCCTATGATAAATATCGTTCTAAGATTGTCTGAGTTAACAAGCATCCTTCACTTTTTTGTCTGTATATTGTGCTGGTAAAAATGAAAGAGTGTGTTTCCTCATAGCTCTACTTAGATTCTTCTCTTTTTTCCATATGTTTTATACAGTACATCTTTTCTCATATATTGCAATATGTACTAGGTTTAATTTCAACTTGCTGAAGTAAATTTTAATTTATTTTAAACTTTCAGTTTAAAACTGTTGCAAATATTTCTTTTTAAATCATAAGATAGTTAAATGGAATGGAATTTAAAAAAAACTGTAATATTCTGCATCTCCACATAAAAAATGCACAGTAGACAGAAGAATGTAATTTCAATTAAATGCAACAATATAAATATAAATCAAGCCTATCCTTTCAAGGGCATCCCAAGATGATGCCCACACCTGTACAATTAAAGCTCCTCCCCTGGAATCAGAGGGTGATGTCTGGAATCAGAGGGTGGCCAAGGCTTTGGATAGAATTGTACTTATCTGGTTTCTCTTGATCATTGCACCCATCACTCCCCGTGGTTCATGGAAGTCTGGGCTTTTTAAGAGGGTAAAGAGATACTCAGAGCAGTGATGAGGGAAAATGAAGGATGAGTCATCATTAAGACCAACCATATGCAATAAGAGCAGCAAAGTATCACTACTTCTCCACTATTATTGCTTCTGCAGAGTGTCACCCAGGGTTATCTGATCCCTCCTAGGTCAGGGGGAATCGGATTATCATCTTCAGAGCTGTGCAGAGGAATTTATTGAACACATGTTGGATAAAGTTACTTGGATTCAATCCCAGTTGGAATCCTTGCATGGTGGAATTCCAATAGGGATGCCTGAGGTAAGTTTTTGCCTGGTTGTCTGGGAATATTTTGATCCTGCTGGACCTGATGAAGTGGACAAGATCCTAGATGTTGTCAGTGCTTCTACCTATCTCTTAGATCTCCTGGCTGGTGAAAATCTCCAGGACAATGACCTTCAGGTGGGTCCAGGCACTAATACATTCCTCACTGCATGAGAGGACATTCCTGGGACCTTTTAAGGAAGAGCTGGTCCTCCCCTTCTCAAAAAACAATTGCTTGACCTAATCAGTCTGGACAATTTTCATCCAGTTTCCCTCATTGTTTTCTTAGGTAAGATGATGGAAATGTGGTTGCATGGCAGCTTCAGAGGGAATGAATTAAATGAATCAGATTACCTAGACTCCTTTCAATCTGGTTTCAGGCCCAGTTATCAGACAGAGACAGCATCGGTTGCACTTGATCTCTGACGGGATGGGGGTACTGCATCCATTCTTTCCTTGACTTCTCAGCAGCCTTTGCTACCATTGACCATGATATCCTTTTGGGCCAGCTGTGGGGATTGGGTCTGGATGGCCCAGTCTTGTGCTGGTTTGTCTCATTTGTCCAAGATCAGTCCCAATTGATTTTGATGGAGAGTGAGAGGTCCAGTCCTTGTCTGTTCCTTTTTGGTGTGCTATAAGACTCAGCACTTTCTCTACTCCTTTTTAACATATGCATGAAGCCTCTGGGTAAGATCATCCACTGCCATGGGATAAAGTACCATCAATATTCTGATGTTACTCAAATACACATCTCCATCCCTATGATCCAAGTGATGCTGCTGCCACCCTCTCAAGATGCCTGCAGGTTTTAAGGATCTGGATAGGGGACAACAGACTTTGGGTGAACTTTGGCAAGATTGAATGGCTTTGGGTTCCTGGACTTTCTGTATGTAGGACTTTATTTTCTTTAACTTTGGATGGGGATGCACTGCTCCAGTCAGACCCAGTGTGCAACATGTGGATTCTACTGTACTTTATGCATCTCTGTGTTGTGCACCAATTGCACCTTTTCCTGGATCAGAAGTCCCTGTGCTCAGTCACTATTCCCTAGTCATCTCTCATTTGGACTACTGCAATGTGCTTTACATGCAGCTACCTTTGAAGAGCATTTGGAAGCTACAGCTGATGCAAAATGCAGTCACATAGACAATTTTTGGAACCCCTAAGATGGCCCGTGTTACACCATTGTTTTGCAAGTTACATTGATTGCTAGTTTGCTTCTGGGTGCAATTCAAGGTGTTATTCTTACCTTTGAAATTGTTCATGGCATTGGTCCAAGTTCTCCATGACACTGTCTCACCTCAGTGGGATTGGCTTGCTCCACCTGGGCCAGCAGAGGAGGCATGCTGCAAACCCCATTGATTAAAGAATTCCGGCTTGTGGACTCTTGGAGAAGAGCTTTTCTGCTGTGGCTCCTTGTGGAACACCATTCCCCTCAAGGTGAGATACGTTTTCTCCCTTTTGGTCTTCAGAAAGGGCCTGAAGACCTGGTTCTGCAAATTAGCTTGGTGCTCCATTGGAGGTTTGTCATCATGGAGGTGGTTTTTGGATTAATCACTCCTGCTTCACTCCATGTGCTTCTTGCTTTCCTCCTTTCATCTTGCTATTTTAATTATTGTTAATATTTTAGAGATTGAATTTGAGACTTCTCCATTCAATAAACTTATTGTAGGCTGAACTTGAGTCTTCTCTACTCAGACAGTTTACACTATCATTGATTTCTGGCCTTGCTGAATAGATAAATAGAACATGAGATAGAACATGTATCAATAAAACAAAACCAGGGATTGCAGCATTCTAGACATGAAATTAGCTATCTCCAAAAGAAGCTTGACTCCTTTTGCCTGATTTCTCCCTTTTTTATTGCCACTACAGAGATAAAACATGAAAAATGAGGACCTGGTAGTTGTGAGGAAACAGACATGTCAGTGGAAAAAAATTTACAACAGAATTGGGCAACTTTTTTTTTCCAGTTGAGGGCCTCATTCCTTGGGAGCAACCCTGTAAGAATCATGTTACATGCCAATTGTGGGTAAAGTTTAAGCAAGTAGAGAATGATCTTTTTGACAACTGTTTCTCTCTCTTGTTATCTGACACTTTCTTTTTCCCACTTGCTCATACCAGGACTGCACAAAATTTTCATCTGGATAATTGATTCCAAGCTGGTTAAATTGGCTGTCTGAACTGAATTGTGTTATCGAATTGGAAAGCTGAATTTTTTGTACAGAATGGCAGATAGTCCCACAATCTGTCAGTCCCATGTCCTTTGGACTATCTATCACCTAAAGCTGTTACCTTCCTCTGCCTAATAATAGAGTTGGCTCTGCTTTTGAACTCAAGAGGGCTTATACTGGCCAAGTTAATTGCTATGATATCTATGTAGATGATCATGTTCAGATTTATATTGATATTTTCTTAATGAGCTTCCAATCACAGGCATACTCAGACAGAAGGAAGGAAAAATTGTCTCATGTAAGAGATATAAAAGAGCAGCAGGACTGTAGTAGTAGCATTAATAGTAGTAGTAATAGTGTTGATGATGAAGGGAAGCACCGAGAGCATGCTCTGCCTCCTGGGTCAAAAGAACATATGGTCAAAAGAAACGTAGCTTAGCTATGGTTGCTTTGCAGTTTGATTTGAAGTGTGGAATGCTCCTGCCTCAGTATCAGCCACGAATGAGCCTCCTACTAAGCTCAGAAATATTATAAAGGAGAATATTCTTGTAAAAAAATGAATTTAACATAGCCGCTTAGAACAAATGATTCTGAAAAACAGCTTCCATTTCTCATTGTAAAGTCATTTTGCAAAGCAACCTGATCTATTTTTGTACTAAGTGACTGTAAGACTGCTGATGACAGAGTATTGACTTCATAGGTTAGCTTTGGTGGAGGAAAGATTAATTTCAGCTTTCTCATATGCTTCCAGAGAATGCCATAATTTTCCTCACAGAACACTGAAGGTGTAAATTATGTGGTGCAAGATGATCAAAAGATAACAAAAAGCTTCATTTTTTTGCCTTGTCCTTGCAAGGTTACTATAGGAACAATTTTGTGCCGTGAGCTCTTCTATTTGGGCACCTAGGTATTTTCTTTCCTTCCTTTTTGATTGAGAATATATGCTGAGGTTATGCATGAAGATTCTACCCTTCCCCCTCCCAGTTATTCTTGAAACTCAGTGATTTTAAACCTCCTGCTGACGGGTTTGATTAGTGGAATGTTGATACTGTCAATTTTTTTGGTAAAATGCTGTGATTTGACATAAATATTATTTCATTGGAACTACTTCCCATATGATAGCTAGCCTGAGGTCACAAGAAAACTAATGCCTGGTCTCAGCTGCCTTAACCCTGAGGATAATCAGCTGCCTTAACCCTGAGGATAAATATTGCAGGCAGAAAAGAATGCCATGTCAGGAATGATAATGTTATTTAAGAGAAGAGGGAAGGAGGTATTGCTTGATATACCCTATCTTCTCCCAGCAGCTGTGCTACTGGAAATCTTATCAAATTACTCAGGCATCCAGCTGAGAAGCGGGCCCTTGCTTTATGCATATGCAGAAGGACAACATTGCACAACATAAATCAAACACAGTGTTGCAAATGAATCCTACTCATATTCAAGTAACAGCTGTTTCTTCTCTTTTCTGCTCTGTTTTGTCTTTGATAGAAAATGGAAGCATGCTGAAGAACTCATCACTAAATGAGACATCAGAAATGGAGCATTTATCATCAGTAAAGTGAACCATAAAGATTTATAGGATTTCAATATGGGAGGAATACAGCATTCCTAACCAAATTTCCCCTAAACTCAAACATAAGAATTTATAGCTGAAGTTGACACTTCTGGAATACTTATGCTTAATATTTGCCTTACTCAACTTCATGATTTCCAAATGTGTTGGATTATAGCTTACACTATGCAAGCTGATAATGTCAAGGCTGAGGGATACCTCCAGAAGATGCTGCTGAGACATATGGGCAAGCTGCAGGGGTACAACCTGCCCACATTAGATAGTATTTTGCTAGATGACATTGTTAGGAAGGCAAGGAGGGAATGAAGTGGGATGAAAACTGATTTGATTGACAAAATCCACCTCTTGTTTCTAATAAGAAAGACACATTTAGTGAGGTAACCTCAAGGGAAATTGAACTGTAACTAGAGCAGAGAGGATAGTTATATTATCCTTTTATTATTTTGTGGAATGGGTTTCATGTTGATTTAATCTGTGGTATGATAATGCCAAACTGTGTTGTAAACATGAACAATTTAGTTTATTTTTTTTTAAAAAATCTCTCATCCCAATGAAGTAGAATATCAAGTGTCTTTATTCAAAATTTCCTTTTGAATCATGGTCGAGCAAACCACTGTTAATTGCATACCTAACTCCCTTTTTCTACATCAATCTAAAATTGTGTTGCTGAAATTCAAGAATTTTGCCTTTGGATGTTTGTGATGCAAACTCATAGATTGCTGCAGGCTGCTTATTCACCTTTATCCTAAAAGAGGATAAATACCTGACCCTTGGACTTGCTGTTGTTATTAAGTAACTTGGAAAACCTTTTATACTGAAGGCAAAATGCAAACTGGAAATAGATAGCCTGTAACAGCTATTCATACTCAGAGAACCTACAGTGCAAATTATTATATGTAGGCCTTCATTTGAAAGTTATCCAGAAATATCTATTTGTCCAAAATAGAGTCGTTGGGGGCAAGCAAGGAAGGAAGCACAAAAGAAAGGACTAAATGATAAGTGTAGAATTAAATATTAATGATTTCAGACCAGCGTTAAAGTTCATCCTTGAAATTTTTTTGCTGTTCCTTTTAGTCTCCTTGTTAGTCCTAATCTGTTTGGAACCAAGCTATATGTTTTTTTTTATTTGAAGATTTTCCTTAACCATGCTTACAAACCACCAATAAAAATAATTGGACCTGAGAGAAATGGTTCCCTTGAGAGTTCCCTTTTAAATATCAAAAAGGATTTCTAGGGCTGTTACTAAGCTTCATGTGTTCTCTGGTTTCTCAAATTCACCTGAAAATTACTTGAATTATTCACCTGAAAATTACTTTAATTAATGATTGAGGATATAGTAACATCTTATAACTTGAGAAGTTTTTCAACCTTAATGATAGCATATATACAATATTTAACCAACAAATAAATGAAAACATTCAATGGAAGGATTTCAAAATTGAAAGACCAACCCACAGTATTAATGATAAAGGCAACCAAAAAAATATAAAATCTATTCCCCAAAGCAGGATATAGAATAGAGGATATAAGATATACTGTAGAAGGCCAATTCTGCTTTCTAAATGGTAAGAACAGCATTAATTTTCCAATATTGTACTAGGCTCCCTTACACTAGAAGAGGCTCTGCCATGCTTTAATTTGGATTCCTACAACAACTGAGGAAATGATACTTAAAGACCTAAATGATCTCTGCCAAAGCTATGATTCTAGGAGCATTAATTCTTATTCTTATACACCACTACTAAGAAAATGCCAGTTTTTTTCCTAAACCAATCCAACACAGCTCAAGGAGCCATTCATTTATGTTTATGAAATAAGGTAGAGACTGAAATATAACTACCCGCGTGTCTGGTCTGATGGGCAATTCAATTTCTGCTTGATTCTAGGCTCCACACACACTTGTTGCTGGTAATTGACCCAGGAAGGAGCATATGCAGCTTGTCATAGACACAAGAGAGAAGTGGAAAAAGCAGGGAAAGAACCCGAACACACATGAACATACAAATCTTATTTATTATATTGAAGAAAACACAAACTCCTCCTGAGGTGAATGGATTAGATTAGAAAGAATTCCAAGAGTCACACTGCATGCTTTTCCTCCCTTCTTTTGTCTTTATTTATTTGTTGTTGTTCAGTTGCGCAGTCATGTCCGACTCTTCGCGACCCCATGGACTGCATTACGCCAGGCCCCCCTGTC
>JANHZU010004649.1:14160-32743 GCA_032468055.1 Acrochordus granulatus
AATATTTTTTGATTAAATTTTTTGCTCGTCCTGCGAGTTTCTCATCCTGCAAGTTACTCGTCTTGTGAGGTACCACTAAATATATGGGATGACAGTCAGTGTAAGTACATATGTAGTTGCATATTTGGAGAATTAAAGAACTATTATAAATTAATATAATCGAACATTTTTTACCTAGCCTTTTTAATCCAGTAGATGCTAATTTTGATAGATCAGCTGCTTTTTTATCATAAACTACATGCAGATTTTTAAGAATTCATCATGCTGATAAAGTAGAAGTAAATGAGTAAAAATTGCAAGTAAGCATTAAGTTAAATCTGATAATGAATTGACATTTTTATCTTTTTGTAGCTGGGATGAAACACATTTTGGAAAGATGGGAAGTTATTATATTAATCGGACATTTTTCTTTGATGTCCATCCACCTTTGGGGAAGGTAAAAAGTTACCATAATATTTTACACTTTTGGATACCCTTGGCTGTACCAGTTTTATTTCTTATAAGCATTATAAATACTTCGGTGAACATTTTTTTAAAATTATCAGGATTATATAAAGTCAAGTCCTGGTAACTGGCTGCTCTCTTCATCCTTAGCCTAAATAAGAATCAATCTCTTGCAATCTTGATAGATGAGTTTAAATCTGATTGCTTTTAGTGTGACATGGTGAAGTATAATTTCAAAAATGCTGAACCTGATCCTCTGAAAACTTTAGCACAGTGTTCTGGAAGCTTGCTTTTAAACTATAATTTTTAATGTGACAGAAGAAGTATTCAGTGACTAGAGAGTAATCTTACTTAATGATTAATATTAAATGTAAATATGAATCTAAATTTGATTTTTGGCCTGTCTTCACCCATAATTTTTTGGAATTCATTTCCAGACTTGAAAATGTACATTATTCTGGAAGGCCTTTTAACATATTGTTTAATAATTAGAATTCTCATAGTTTTGTCATGCATAATATTTTGTAATACAGGAAGTTTAGGAGGCATTGCTAACATTCACTCTTTTATGAGAGCCATATTTATTATGGTATTATTTTTCTGATATGCCTGTTATATATTTTCATTTTGGAATGACAAGCATATTTCTTATCCATACTATGGTCTTTTATATCATTGAGCTTCTATTGTAATCTGTGGCTAATCTTAACACTACTTAATATAACTACTTCTGGTCTAGACTTGAACAAATGTTTATGATTTGATGCTTGCCTATAAGTCATGAGGAGACCATGATAGCTTTCTTCTATTCACATTACTTTTGCTTAACATATTTAAGCATGGAAGCTCATTCTGATAGTCATGGCCAATAGGCAATATCTTTTATTTGCTTATCAAATTATATTTGATTTGATCTGATAAACTTTTTAATCTTATTCTGCTTTAATAATATTCCTTTTTCATCCCTAGATGTTAATAGGACTTGCTGGCTATTTGAGTGGCTATGATGGGACTTTTCCTTTCCAGAAGCCTGGGGACAAATATGAACAACATAGCTATGTAGGAATGAGAGGGGTAAGATTATACAGTATATCTCTCTCTGGATAATACTTAGCTGGTTTCTCTTTTTAGTTCTAATCAGTGTTTTATTTATTCTGTCCAAGGTTCCTCCTTTCTGTGAAAAGCTTCTAATTTAGGGATGAAATAGATTTTTTTCTATCTGTTCTTTCTTCCTGCAAACCACTTGTATAAGATTGGTATGATGGGTACCATCTACCAATGGAAGCATCCTGAAGGAAATGGTAGAGCCACTTTAGATTTTAAAAATAGATTTTGAATAGCCTATAATATAAGCCACATGAAATATGGTCTGTAACTAAAGTTTTAAAATGTGTAAGAATGAATAAAGGACATAAAATATTATTTATTTACGTACTGCTATTTCTCCTGAGATAAAATGTTACTTCAAACATTTTTAGCAATTTTCCTTTCATATGTGATGACCATCATTTTACTTCCTGTGAATATGGAATAAATCTATTATGATGGAGCTTTCTCTGTGTGCAAGAATGCAATTCTTTACTTGTGCCTTCTTCTGTGCAGGCAGAGTAACATTGCTAGCAGATTTGATCTGTAAGCAGTTTAATTACTTTGGGATATACCTATTAATGGCATTAGTGCAGGGTGAATATAATTAAGAATGAAAGAATGGAATGCTCTATTTGAAGGACTGATTACATGCAAGGTAAAGGAAATGAAGAAGAGTAATTGAAGAATTGTATCTAAGGCATATAATGCCTAGCGGAACAAATTTCATCCTTTGAAAATATTTTTCTTCAAAAGAACAGAGAGCGTATTCATTTTTAATTATTGGATAAAGTATATTTGGCTTTGATTAACAATATTTTCTCACTTCATGACACAATAAACTATTGCATTAGCAGAATTTGGGGAGGATATTAGTGAAGAGAGATGGGGATGGAACTGAAGATAAATTGGAATTAAGAATTTCAGCAGCTGAATTCCTGGGAAATGACAGGGCAACAATACAAGAATAGCAGTCACCTTTCCATTTTTTGAGAATATTTAGCAAACTGGTTTAAAATACTTCATGGCTTCTTTTCATTTTTTATGGTCCCAGTGGGGCAACCTAATGAGACATTCTCCTATCTGGCATTCTCTAGATATGTTAGGACTACAATTTCCAGAATTCTCTATCAGTCCTGGGTTGGAATCTTGGGAACAGCTGTTTTACATGTCCAGAAGACACTAGATTGGTGAATGCTAGCATAGAAAACAAGTATTTTCAATACTTGTGAAGAATGCTTCTCTTCTCTTTTATTCAGTTCTGTGCCTTCCTTGGTTCATGCCTGATCCCCTTCTGTTACCTCACAGTGCTGGAACTGTCCAAATCATTGTCTGCAGCAGTAATCACTGCTGTCATCCTGATTTGTGGTAAGCAACTGTTTTGTACGGCTTGGTCTGTGCTTGGTTTCGCTATTATCAAAGACTCCGTGGGCTTTATTGGCCTAGCCTGCATGCATATTGTTTAGGCTTTAACTTTTGCAATCTGTCTTTTGATACCAGACTCTTATTATGAGGCATTCTCAGTAATGGCACCAATTATGAAAAATTTTCTGCAGAGGGGTTTTGCCTGGCAACTATGTTATGGATTTTTTTGGAAGTATGCGTTTGTTTAACTGCTTTTTAATTTTTCATTTCCTCTGTTTAGCTGTGCTTTTATCTTTTTAGACACTGTTGCTACTTTTTATATTTTCTTTGTGTTTTTGCATCCTATAATTTTATTGCTTTTACTATATAAACAAAGAGAAAAACATTAACCAATAGAAAAATTAAAAGAAGTAGGAAAACACAAATGAAAACCAAAGAAAAGAGGAAGAAAACAAATCAACATTCGATATAAAACATAAATTAAGTTTCTTAAAGAGAAAAATTAAAGCTTGGTGACATATTTATTTATACCTTCCTTTTTTTATAAATCAGTCAATAATTACATGTATAAATATTAATCAGATTTTCTGCACTGTTGGTAGAAGGTCAGTTCATACATAGAAAGTGAAAGTATGACTTTTATCCAGTTTTCAATAAAATCAAAGTAATTTTAGCTTCATGGTAAATCCAAAGTTCTTCTTGCTTCAGCTGATTCTGTATTTTTGAAATATAACATGTTGTAGCTAATTTCTTTTTCCAATACCACAAACCATCTTCCAAATATTAAACCAAAATGTTGCCAAAAGTCTATTAAATATGTCCACTCCAAAATATTATAACTCCAGTATGCAGAAGTTGAAAACCAATTCTTATTAAATTTTATTTAATATAATTTAGTAAAGAAACACAGAAAAGAAAATGTTATACTAATTGCATCCTAATATGCTAAACCATATATTCTATAAAAATCTAGCTTAATGTTTTCTTAAAACAGGCTATTCCAATTCTTTTTTCCAATTTATTTATAGGTTTCTCCTATCTCTTAGGATCACTTTTCAATTGTACTTAAAAGTTAACTGTATATTTAGGAACTGCAAACATGTTTCAATACTTCAATAGTTTAGGAATTTTGGATATTCTTAAAGCATCAGGCTCAAATTATAATTTCAAAATAAATATAAATGATTTAATCTGGTTCCAACCACTCTGTTCACACATATTAACAATACAGGCCAATTACCATTTGGTTGGAATGAGGCTATTGTCATACTGTTATTCAAAAAAATAGACTTGGTCTTAAATATTATAGGCCTATTAGTTTATTACACAAAATAAACTCTTATGTCAGATTTTTATATCTAAAATTAGTGGATTGATACAAAATGAAAATCTTATTACTGAAGAAAAGGCTGGATTTGGAGAGGAACAATCAGCATTAGTTCATTGTTTCCGTCATTTGGCTGAAAAATATTCAGTGTCCTCTCAAGGTTTGCTTTTTGCAACTTCCATTGATTTGAGGCCAACTTTTGACTTAATACCAAGGGAGAGACTGTGGGACAGCCTGAGACATTCCACTGGTCTGGTCCTACTTATTCAATACTTCCCTGAGAATTAGATGTACTCCTTAGTGTCATCTGTCTAAAGCAATCCCAACTTATAGAGGTAGAAGATACAGTTGTATATTCGCTTCATTATTTTTTAATCTGTATCTAAATCCAATAATCCAAATGCTTGCTGCCTCAGCTCATCACCCATCTATTGTAGCAGATTGGGCAATTCTGATATTATTGTATGCAGTTGATATACAGTAATTATTATGTCTGTTTCACAGATGGGAATGAAAAAGCACTTAGGGCACTTATTCTGTACAGAGCAAAATTATCAATAAGCTATCAGAAAACCAAAGTTTTCATTTTTGCCTGACATTTATTGCAATTTAATGATATCTTTATGAGACCAAAAGGGGAGGAACAAATGAACCTAAATGTTGTCCCTGGGCATAATGTATTTGGTGAATATTATCTTTCCCCTCAAAGAAGGTCAGGTATTTTACAAAATAATTCAATTTTAAAATATTTTAGATTCACTTAGATTATAATGGACACAGACTTTTTTTTCTATCTTGCCTTTGTGTGTATGTGTGTGAGAGAGAGTATGCTGGTGGTCATCTCAAGTTCAGAATAATCTTTCTAAGTTCAGTAATGTCTCTGAAAATGAAAATGTTGGAATGACATTTTGGTGGAATGTGTGGCTCCCCCCCATTTTCAGTTTAAACTTCAGAAGAACTCCTATGAGGAATTCCCTTTATATATTTTATCTTATAATTTCCATGAATTATATGAATATATTTTTAATTTGGAATGCAGCAGATTATAGTATAATAATTAAGATGGTTAAACCATATGTATTTACTTGCATGTTACACATTTACTTTTAGATTTCAGTATGATTATGTTTGAATAAATATTGATAAAATAATTTGAATGACAAAGCTAGTATATATTTCTCTCATTTTTTCAGACACTGGATTCATTACAATCTCACAGTACATTCTTCTTGATCCCATTTTGATGTTCTTTCTCATGGGAGCTGTACTCAGTATGGTTAAATATAATTCCCATTCAAATAGGTAAGATGACAGCAATTGATTGTCTTAGGAATTAGACACGTGCACCCTATCTCTATTATAGAGTATTCATAGTTATGTATGTTATAACTTTTAACCTGCCATTATGACTCCAAAGCACTCTGTAGAGTGCTTAATATAAAAATGTAACTAAGAAGCGAAACAAATGAGAAAATGTAATATGCAATAGACCTCCCCCAAAGTGTAAGCATTTGGTGTACCGTAATAGAGTTGCTAACAGTTCATAGGACTGGTAAATAAACTTTTTATTTGATTGTTTTAATGCAGTTGCATTTATTAGTGTTGCTGTCCTACCATTTGCTTCTATGCCATTATTGCATTATTAAAAATCCCCATAAAAGTGGCCAAGTAGTATAGATAAGATGGTGAAAGTGAAGGACAGTTTCTGCTTCCTTTTGTGGTAGACTCTACAGCTTCTTGTCAAAGTGTAAAAGCATTTAATAAGATTCTGTGTGAATGCCCCCAGCCATAGCTAGTAGGAAGAAAATGATTTGCTAAGTTCACTGGATCCCTGGTTTGATTATTTATTACATACTAAATCACAATTTGTTTGACACTGTTTAAAAACCATTATGTTTTATGATTTGAACTATTATAGATTTCACATCTATTTTCATATTCTCTGAAAATGTTTTATTATCAAAGTCCATTATACTGTGCTTTTTATTATTTGCATTTATCACCATATGCTGTCAGCTATCCAATGAGCAATGTTTAAAGGAAATTTAATTTGATACTATGTAAGTAATAAATAAAACTATGGAAGATATCACGATAGTTTATAAGAAATTTTACCTTCTATATTTGCATCATGTAGGGATATGTGTTTTTTTGCTATTGCAGTTTAATAAAATTAATCTTAAGTCTTGAACATGCATATTTAGAAAAAAAACTGAGGCAAAAAGTATAAGAGGCTTAGAAAACACGTGAAGTGAAATGTCCTGCATAAGAAAATATTACTAAATGGTGAAATGATTTTCAAGAGCATCTCAGAGAAATTAATACTTTTTAAATACGATCTATGTCCATAGATGAGATTTTGTACTTTAATTAGATATGTGTTCCCCTTTCACGGCAGCAATCAGCAGTTCTCCTTGTTTGTTTTTTCACAACAGCCATGTGAGGATATGACTGGCTCAGAGATACCCAAGTGAGCTTATGTAGCTGAGTGGGTGCTTGAATCTGAGCCTCCTTGTTCCTGGACACTGAGATATTATCTTTTAATTATATTTGTGTTTTGCTTACCCTGTTCCCTTAGTGAACATATTCCACACCACTATAATAAGATGAAGTTTAGATAATTTCTCTAGATCAGATTGTGAATGAGTATTTGTATTATGATTATTGACCAGACTTGCAAACAAAAATACATTAAATACAAAGTAAAAACAAAACAAGATAAAATATTACAGTTGGTATGGGTTTATCAGTGGATAATTAAAGTTTGTCTAATTTTATGGCAGTAACAAAATTTAGCTGCGTTCAAGGAGGCTGAATCATATTAACCTGATAACAACAGATCAATAACTGATCAGATTGTTTTATATATGATTATGGAGAAACTTTAATTTCCTCTTAATAAAATTCACCATTTAACCCAAAGTGTTATCCTCTTTGTTTACTGGAACTGCAATACCCACATTTTCCAGAGGAAACTCTAATCCAAAATATCTGGGTGGGCCAAGATTGGGAAAGGGCATTCTGGAACCAGATAGTATATTTACAAGTTATTGAGATCATCATCCTTCACTGTAGGTTAAATATACTTCTCTCTTAGTATATATCAGTGTTGCACAACCAACCCAGTTTTCAACATTATTTTGTGGTTGTTCATCAGAGATCCTTTGTAAATAGAATATATGTTGACTTGGATTGTTGAACAAAACTTTTTTCAAAAATATATATTTTGAACAAATAATTTTAAAATACATATTTTACAGGTCCTTTTCTGCTCCCTGGTGGTTCTGGCTGTGTTTGACTGGGGTGAACCTTGCTGGTGCGATGGGAGTGAAATTTGTTGGTCTTTTTGTTATTCTTCTGGTTGGCCTGAATACTATCTGTGAACTTTGGAAGTTACTGGGAGATCTTAGTCTGTCACTGGTAAGCATCTAAAACTTGTTAGATTTTATATTTGAATGAAAAATGGTATTCTTAACATCAAACCACAAAATTATAAGGTGCCAGTTAGGTTACTAAATTCAGATTAAAACATCCTCAAACTCACAACTATACAGTAGGTTGAACTATACAGTGGAAGCTCGCAAGACAAGCACCTCACTGCACAAGATTTTCACAAGACGAGCAAAATTTTTTAATAAATTTATTCCTCTTGACAAGCAGCGACTCACAAGACGAGCAAGCTTTGCACGATACCTTATGCATCATCAGTCAGCGTGCTCTGTATTTGCTGTTCAGGCAGCAACTGCGCGAGAGTTCTGTCGACACTGCCACATGCAATTTACTCCATTACTGTCCGTGGGCTGTACTGTGAGACGTTGCTGAGGGAAAAGGCAGTTTTGCCTCAGCGGCGGCAATGGATCCTCCAAGCCAGCAGGGGGCGCCAGACAGCAGCCGGCCTAGCAGCAGCCGAGGCCATAATCTGCCTTGAAGCAGATCCATAAGTACTGGTTAGTTTGTTCTATTTCTTTTTTATATCGTGTGTTAATCATTGTTACTTGTTTCAGATGTTAAGGGCAATCATTTCTACATAAAATTCCATTGAAAATGATTTTTTTGTGAATATTTTTGGGGGTGTGGAACGGATCATCCGACTTTCCATTGTTTCCCATGGGAAACCTCACTTCAGTTTAAGAGCATTTTACACTAAGAGCGTTCTTCCGGAACGGATTAGTCTCATTTTGCGAGGTTCTACTGTATAAGTTTTCACTTGCAGTGTATATTGAAAGATTGTTATAGTTCATTTCAAAACAATATTGGTCCCTGGGCTGATGTATTTTTACTTGATATCTATCATTGTTACTGAGTAGCCAAATTTAAGGACATGTGTAAAGTTCTGAAAGTGATTTTGTATGACAAATTCTATTTTAGATAACCTTATATTGGTTATCTAATAAGCTATGATGTGTGTTGCGGAGATGGGGAGGAAGTCTAGACTTGTTTGATCTTTGCTAAACAAGGAATAATGTAGCCCACGAATTGGATTTTTATACACAACACATTACAGGTTTATAGCTATGCCTGATGGATTTAATGGCATTTACAGTGAGGCATGTGGTTGAGGGGCTTGTGTGCTCTGAAGAAGATGAGAGCTATCCAGCGGTTCAACCATTACTGGACAGATCTCATCAGATGAGCCAGACAAAGGTCTCCCTCCCATAAAAATTATGATGACACACAAATTACTGAAACCCATACCGGTTCAGTCACCTGGATTAACAAGGACTGTGCTAGATGTTTTTGGAGTTCCTGGACATCGGGTGAAAAATGGGAAATAGCAACCCACTCCAGTATCCTTATCCATGGACAACAACAAAAGGCAGATACTGAAGCTGAAGCTCAAATACTTTGGCCACATAATGCAAAGAGAGGACTTATTAGAAAAGACCGTGATGCTGGGAAAGATTGAAGGCAAAAGGAGAAGGAGATGGCAGAAATGAGATGGTTAGATAGCATTGTCAATGTCATGGGCATAGATTGGGAGGACTCTGGGAGGCAGTGCAGGACAGGGAGCCCTGGTGTGCTGTGGTCCATGGGATCACAAAGAGTTGGACGTGACTGCGTAACTGAAAAAACAACAGGTTGAGTTATTTTTTGAAGATGAAGAAAACTGCAAGTCATTTATCATGAAGAGTTTTTTTCTAGACATAAATAACTTGTCATGGTAGAAAGAATTTAAATTATTTTAGACAGTAAATTATTTGTATGTAGCACTTAGAAGAAGTTAAATATGACATATATGACCTTGACAATATTGATACCTCATTAACAGCAAGAAAAGAGGCTTTCTGGCACATCTAATTTACTGAAAGCCTGTCTTCCATGGATACATTTCAGTTTAAAGTTATTATATTATTTCTGTTTCTTTTATATAGGAAAATATGATCTTTTTTCTTTTTGCTGTGCAATTTATTTTTTTGATTAAAATATAGTGCAAAGATGTAAGTTCCACCTTCTGAAAAGAACTGCTCCTGAAAATATTAATTGCAAAATTAGAGCAAATCTATTTCCTTAAGCTTTTATAGATGACCCTTCAGAAATTTAAGCTGCACCATTGCCAACACAATTACCTGAATTTTAAACTATGCAAAACTGTTTATAACTTTAGATCAGGATTGGCAAAATATTGTTTTTCAGCGCTTCATCAGTTAAAGTGAAAAAGCATTACATAGAGATCATTAATTATCTACTCTCTTTTATATATTCCGTTTGCTCAGTACAGTAATCCTTTTTTTTCCATTTGCATTCTTCTTGGATGACTCAAAAATAAATTCTTGTGATAGCAATATAACTTTACAGAGTTGAAGGACAAGTGGGAGATAGTGGATTTGGGCAGCATTTCATCTATGGTTATTTGAAAGTTATGTCCCATTGAGTAATTGTATGAAGATTTAACCAGCATACATAAAAGTTTACTCCAATTATTTTCCCAATGTGGTGTATAGATCAATGTGTAAGCAAAGAATTGTATACAAATACAGTATGCCATTCTTTGGAATTCTGAAGAATTTGAAAATAAGTTAACTTCAGAAGCTTGAACTTGTTTGGAAATATTATCTGGCAAGTTTGTTCAGAGATGTTTTCAGTTAGGTATGTAAGTGAACAATGTTAGAAATAATTCTCCTTTGAGAGCTATTCTTGTACATATACATAGTATAGAAGCCTGATGGTACAATCTTATATACTTTTATTTTGAAATAACAGTGCAACTCTCTACTCAGGAATTAGATATATTGAATAAACATGGGACATTACAGCCCAATTTGCTCTGCCATCAGAAGATCTTACTTTTGGGAAAGATTGAAGTTTGAATGATTAAAGCCTTTGGATTAATGAACATTGTATTTATATGTTAGATCAGTATGTCAGTTATTTGTGGGACACACAGTTCATATATAGTTCCAAAAGTTTTCTTGTTCATTTTGAATCAAATTTTTGAAATGACATATGATTTTTCTATTCTGGTACCATATTGAGATACTCATGGCATAGTTATTTGGGAAGATAACACATCAAAAGATGAAGTTGATTTTTTAAAAAATGTGTTTGCCTTGCTCCAGTCTAATTTTAAAAGTGTAAGCATATAAACTTGTGGCTTTTTTGCTTGAGCTCTGGAAATATATGTAGACAACTTGTTTTGATCACGAAAATTTTGCCTGAAAGTTGATGCATCTGTCTAAATTTTTTCTATTTCAGGTCACACTGGGGCAGCACTTCTTGGCTCGCGTACTTTGCCTCATTATACTGCCTCTTGCCCTCTATACAGCTATTTTTGCAGTTCATTTTGCAGTGTTAAACAGAAGGTATCCTATCTCATTATCTCAGAGAGGAAATACACAACTAGAAACTCTTGTACTATGGTTGCTGTAGTGTTTAGTTAATTAGGACTCTATATCAAGCCTTTCTTAAAGACACCTGGTTGTATTCAGGCTAGTGTTTACACTGATTTATTGCAGTGGGTACTAGCACCAGGTCAAAGCTAAGTAGGATTGGAAACCTCAAGAGTGTGGAGTAGCCTGCTAAGTAAAAAAAGCACAGGCAGGAAAGAATGAACTATTGTACTTTCATATTGCTGCCAAGAAAACCTCATGAATGGTTGATCTTGATTTGAGAGAAGCCTCATTTATTTTTAAACTGGCTAAACATGATCTATTGTGAACAGTGAAGCATAAGTGCCAACCAGGTTTTGAAATTATTACTGATTATAGTTGGGGACAATAACTGATTTAATGAATCACAATATTTGCTGTTGCTTTGTCCATGGAAATTAAAGGCTGTAAAGAACTATGGCTTGATTTCATAGTATGTCTAAACTAAACCATAGTTCTAATGGCTGAGGACATTAGATTCTTGCAGACATCTAAAGAAGTGGATTTTTTTTCTTTTGCTGTTTTCTACTTACTTTCTTCTCATATCCTGCAAGTTCATTTATTTATTTTTTTCTCAGTGGGCCTGGTGATGGTTTTTTCAGCTCTGGATTTCAGTCCCGGCTGATTGGAAACAATCTTCATAATGTTTCTGTTCCAGAATGTGAGTACCTAGATCAATAAGGGGACAAATGTTCTAGTAAGCATTGTAACAGAACTCTATATTCCAATACATATTTTTTTTCTATATTTAGAAATATTTTAGGTCGTTCAAATGAAAGCAAATTAATAATTTTTTATAAAATGTTTTTAAAAAGGCAATTTTTGCTTCATATTGTTTGGAATATTTTGATGAGCTGCCTTGAAAAGAAAGTTAACATACATACTTCATAGTGAAGCCAAGGGGCAGTACACTGGTATGTTGAATTTCACACATCTGTATTGGATCAAATGTATTTTGTTTTTAGCATCATCCTGACAAAAGCCATATTAAGTCTAAAACTATTGTACACATATCTGTGACTCTGAGTCAGTGGCAGCACACTAATAGTCTCCTAAATGGTAATGAAGTATGGTTGTTTGTGGCTCGTGCACAGTTCTTTGACTTAGTTCTGACTTGTTTAATAACTTGTAATAGTCTAATTTATATACAAAATACAAACACAAACAGGAATCTGAGACCTACTTTGGTGTAATGGTTAAGATATCAACCTAGAAACTGGGAGACTGGAAATTCTAGTTCTGACTTAGCACAAGCCAGCTGGGTGACCTTGGGCTAGTTACTTTCTCTCAGACCTAAGAAGCAGGCAATGGCAAACCACTTCTGAAAAACCTTGCCAAGAAAACTTCAGGGGCTTGTCCAGGCAGTCTCTGAAAATCAGACACGATTGAATGGAAGTAAAAAAAAGTAGTAACCTATGATTACTACTAGCTATGATATAGCTCTTGTTTCTTTTTAGTTGTAGCTTATGGCTCTGTGATAACATTAAAGAACCTTCGCATGGCGGGAGGATACCTTCACTCCCACTGGCACTTGTATCCTGAAGGAGTTGGAGCAAGGCAGCAGCAGGTTAGTCAAGTGCCAAAATATTGTTCTATTGATGTTTCCATAAGTCATTCAGCAGCTAAAATATGACATTATGTGGATATTAATTATCTTTTTACTTTGTATGATGTTGTTCAAGATCTGTTTTTCCTGGGGGGACTTGCAACATCAAAAATAATCCCATAAAATTCTTAATAATTAAAATATACAGTGAGTACAATCATTCAAATAAAATGTAAGGATATCTTCAGGTCAAACTGAAGAATTAGTGACTGTTGCAAAAACCAATTGGAGTCAGTCACATTGAAGTTTTATTATTCCAAGCTTTCAGGCCCATTGTCAGGGAACTTCTCTCTCTCCAAAATACCTGCACTAAGCTGCTCTACTCTTTCCATTTAAATAGCTTCTTAGTTATTAATTAAGTTGTTAATTTCTTTTAGTTGTTAATTAAGTTAACTGCTGTTTTTAAGTTGTTAATTGCTATTTCTTTTTACCACTCTGCCCTTGTCTCCTAAGCACCTGTATGTGGGTAGTAAATCAGCACTACTATTAACTGACAAAGGGCCCATCTCCCAAGCTTCAGTCATCTCCCTAGCTATTTTCATTCCCATTTGGCCAACAATCGTAGTGGTTGTGAAATTGAACATATGCCATTGTTCATTGCAATGTGAGGCTACCGATGAATTCGGGTCATCTTGTTTTTATATATGAAATCTTTTTAGCCCACCTTGCTAGTCTGCTGGGTTTTTAATTTTATTTTAATGGGTTTATTTTATTTTTATTTTTAAGTGTTTTTAATGTATTGTTTTTAGTGTTGTTAGCCGCTGCAAGTCTCTGGATTTTGGCAGCATACAAATTTAATAAATAAATAAATATTTATATAACTCCCACTCATGTTCTTGCAGTCTGGTGGTTAAGCTTCTTCTCTGTATGACCAACTTAATTGCAGGGGCAATCCATACAGGGAGTTCAGTAAATTACATTCAACGTTTCCCCCATTGCCAAACAATCTTTACATTGCATGATTTCATCCAGTATGGTCACTTCTGGGCAATGGCCAATGCTCAGTTGCAGATCTCAAAAATTACTTTTTATTCCTTCTGAAATGTTCTTAATGTATGGCAGGGTGTGCCACATCATTGGTCTTTTCCTTCTTCCCTTCTCTCCCCAGAGTATTTTGCAGGCATCTTGTAATAAATGCCTGTGCATACCTGTTCTGCCTGAATTGTTCACGTAGGTACCTGATCTCCAGTTGTTCTGCTTACTGTGTCCTCACCCTGCCATATGATGTCTTGATGCAACTTGTTTTCTGTGACAGTGGATGGTTGCTGTTAAAGTGCAAAATTCATGGAGTGTTAGTAGCCTTGCAATACACTGTAGTTTTCAGACTCCCATCTTCCTGTCTGCTGATAAGCATGTCTAAAAATGGCAATTGTGCTCCCAGTTCTTCCTCCACTGTAAATTGTATGTCTGGGAAGATAGAATTCAATAAAGTATGAAAATCTTTTAAAAGATTAAAAACACATTTCTTTTAATGACAGCAAATATGTCGTCTACCTAGTGGCACCAAAATCTCAATGTATAGCTAAGAAATTCATGGTGCTCCAGTTCATGCAGGACCACCTCCACAATTACTTCTGATATCAGAGAGCCCATGGCTGTCTCTTTGTTTGCTCATACACTTCCTTTTAAACATAAAGAAGGATCATTGACAATACTGCAGTAGATTCATGATTTGTGTCCTTAAGTTATTTTGTTTCATATTATACTCTTCTAATTTTCTATCTATCACTTCATATGCTAATAGGGAAGGATGGATGTAAATAGGGACACTACATCAAAGGAGACCATGATCTCATCAGAAGCCATATTTAAGTCTCATAATTCTGTCAAAAATTGTGTAGATGATGTAACTGTGGTATTTCAGGGTTTTGCCAAATTATAAGTCGGTGTATCCCTTAGTGCTACGATTGGTCAGAGGGGGACCTCTGTTTTATATATCTTGGGAGTCCATAAAACCTCGCCAGGGCAGCATCTGTCCCTCTCATCCTCCACCATCCTTTTTCTGTTATACAGTTACTCTGTTTCAGTTGGCTAAGATAAGCATTCACTTGTGTGATCATAGTTTTCATTTCTGATGACTTTGCTGGTCTATATGCCAAGGAAACATTAAGCAGAGTGAGCATTTTATGTCACTTTATGGGAACCATCATTTAATTTGCTTGGCAAGTATATGGAAGGGATTTGTAATCATGTGGAATGATTTTCAGAAAAACCAGCAACTCAAATATTTCAAATTATTAAGCAGCATATTTGTTTAGCACATTGATTAAAATATCTGAGGGAATATGAAGTCTTTTTGTAGAGAAGACATTTTTTACATTTTGAAATGTAACTAGCTTGTACATCTATATGAAGATGACTTCTACCTCTACATTTCTTAGATGTGTAGCTGTAAATGTATTTATAATTTTTCCTTTATGATAATTTTTTTGAAATTATAACTTTATTTTATTTTTAAAAAATATTTCAAACATGTAATAAAAATAATAAAAACAAAATCTAACAATCAATAGCACCAAAAAATAAACATCTTCACTAATTCCCAAAATCAAAACAAATGAGTGTCCCTGTTCTTGTGTATATCACCATAAGCAGTGAATAAAACAATATTTTTATACATATTATATGTTTGAAATGGAGTAGCAAGAAGTATACCTTTAGCTACTCCTGTTCCTTTCCTTATTTATTTATTAAATTTATATGCTACCAAACTCAAAAACAACTCTTGGTGGCTTACAATAAAAACAATATAAAAAACAAAACCATAAAAAATTCAAAAAAAACCCCAGCCAGACAGAGAGGGGAGGAGCAAGAAAATATATATGGGGAAGGAGGTGAGTATTAAACCACCAACCACCTCCAAGATGATGTACCCTCATTGAGGCCTTAAGCTAGCAGAACCAGGTCTTAAGACCCTTCCTGCAAGGGTGGGTGCAGACTTCACCTCTGGGGGCAAGATGTTCCACTGATCAGGAGCCACAGCAGAAAAGGCTCTTCTTGACCCTGCCAGTCAAAATTCTTTGGCTGACAGGATCTGAAGTAGGTCTCTTCTGCCAGATCTGGTGAGTGGGTTGTTCCCATTAGAGTGACACGATTCCTCAGATAGCCTGGTCCCATGCCATGAAGGGCTTTAAAGGTCAAAATCAGCACCTTGAATTGTACCTGGAAGCAAACTTATAGCCAATACAGATCACATATTAAAAGATGTTACATGGGCCATTCTATTGGCCCCTAAAATCATCCATACAGTGGCAATATGCACCAGCTGCAACCTCCGGTTGCTCTTCAAGGGCAGCCCCATGTAGAGCACATTGTAGTAGTCCAATGAAGAGATAATAAGAGCATGAGTGGGCTCTCCAGATGAAGAGATGATGAGAGAATGAAGGGGCTCCTGGTGCAGGAAGGGACGCAACTGGTGCAACACAAAGTTGTGCAAAGGCCCTCCTAACTGCTACTGCCACCTGCTCTTTGAGCAGGAGTTGCGAGTCCAGGAGAACCCCCAGATTGTGCATCGGGTCTGTCTGGGGCAGTCCCATCCCATCCAGAGTTAAAGATGTAAAAGTCCCAAATCCAGAACCCCCAGACATCCAAAGCCATTCAGTTTTGTCAGAGTTCAACCAAAGCCTGTTGTCCTCCATCCAGACCTGTACAGCTTCCAGGCACCAAGTCAGGGCCGAAAGCACAACACTTGGATCACCAGGGATGGAAATGTAAATCTGAGAATCATCAGTGTACTGATGCTACCTCATCCCCTAGTGACAGATGATCTTACCCAGTGGTTTCATGTAAATATTAAAAAGGAGAGGGGAAAGTACTGAGCCCTGCAGCACATCACAAAGTAGCGGCCGTGGACTGAACCTCTCTCTCCCTATTAACACCGATTGGGACCAGTCTTAGAGAAAGGAGCCAACCAGCACAAAACTGTACCACCCAGCCCTGGTGGACCCAAAAGGATACCATGGTCAATGGTATCGAAAGCTGCCGAGAGGTCAAGGAGAGCCAGGTTGGATGCACTATCCATCCTATTTTCACCAGAGATCATCAACAAGAGTGACCATTGTTGTCTCTGTCCCATAACTGGGCCTGACCCAGACTGAAAAGGGTCCAAATAATCTGTTTCCTCCAGGATCCACTGTAGCTGCCACCATCTTCTCAACCACCTTCCCTAAAAAGTGGGAGACTGAACGATAATTATCCAGACAGGTGGAGTCCAGTGATATTTTTCTAACAGGGGATGAACCCGGACCTCCTTAAAAGGTCTCGGAAACATCTCTCATGGTGAAGAATTTATCACTCTGTGAATCTTTGACCTCTTCACCTTGTGTGCACAGTCTGGTGGTTTACTGTAATAGGTTTAGGCATGTTAATGAAACAATCATTGCATTCTCTCCAATTGTTGGTTTTCTTTGATATTTTTTTTTCTTACCACAGTTACTTCAATGGGGAGTGCATTCCAGAATGGGAGCACCACTGAAAAGGCCTTTCTTTGGTTTGCCTCTTGCTGCCTCTTGCTCAGATCAGGGCTTCTAGAGACAATTTTAGAGCACATGTAGGAACGAACACACAGAAGATGGCATTCCTTGAGAAACATTCCCTTTTGAAAATCCCAGATGTAGAAGGTCTTCCTGTGTTATGTGTTCGCATGCAGAAAAATCTTCAGAAATATTTCTCAAATACAACTGTAATCTTAATTGAATTTGAATTGTGAGATATTCTCCAATAGGCAAAAGGCTATTTGTATTGTTTCACTAATGTTTCATTTCTGTAGAATGGCTACTCACTTTATCTTTGCAATCTGAATACTGATATAAGAGTTAAGAGATATATTATGTTTACTAATGGTTACTAGTTATGCTATCTAGATCAAGAATCTCAAATTTAGAGTTTGTAGGGTGCACACAACCTTCCAAGTCATTTTCTACACTCTGCATTGGTATCTTATAAGAGCGTGGTCTTGAGAAATTATTACATATCACCTTGGTAATAAAACAAAATATTTATATTTTAGTTAATGAAAAATATTATCAGCTAATAGTGTTAAATGGCTCATTACAGTTCTGTTTTACAGTATTTTTTCTTATTTAATAAATATTCAATCGCTTACTCTGATAGTCTTAATTTGTTTACTCTTTATAGGAAAGGCTTCAGTGTTGCATTCCTTAGGCTGATGAACTAATCTTTATGAAACTTTTGTGATTATTTGAGCTTAGATCCTTGGTATAAAAAATCAAAAATCAAAAGCAGCATGATTTTGAATGATAATTGTTGTGGAATAATAATAGGATAAATCTGTTTTCTTCATTTTTGTTTTATACAGTGCATTAATTTGTCAGTAATGAGTACAGAAGTGTGGCATTGTTAACAAGCTTAAGAAATTAAGTCTAATGACTTTTATATATTCCTAGGTCACTGCATATTTACACAAAGACTTGAATAATTTGTGGATGATAAAGAAACATAACTTGAATAGAGGTAAATTGAAAATCACCCAAATGGATTATATTGTTCATTTTATCTTTCTTGAATAAAAATGTCTCTTTTCTCAACATTATGTACAGTTGTACCTGTAACAATGGTGTTACTCAGGGTATTGTTATTTCTATAAATTTAGTTTTCTTTCAAGGAAAAACATAGTTGTAAAATGGAATGTGCTTATATCATTTGGAAGGGTATTTAGTTCTGGACATCTCATTTTGAGGGCATTAATAAAAGGTGCATCAGATAGTAACAAAGTCTTATCAGAAAAAGTTAAGATGTTTTGCTTGGAAAAAATAATTTTGAATTAAAATATGACAGTCTTTCAATTAATTTCAAATACAGTGGTGCCTCACAAGACGAGTAACTCACAGGGCGAGAAACTCGCAGGACGAGCAAAAATTTTAATCAAAA
>JANHZU010004649.1:75939-97054 GCA_032468055.1 Acrochordus granulatus
TGGAACCCTGATTAAGTCTTTATGTGATTGATATATGTTAAATGTGAAAAAAAGGCAGATATTCAAAATACATAAAGGAAACATATTAAAAGATGTTTAATGAAATAAAATTTAATTAACTTTCAATTTAAATCTATTTTTGCCCAGGCCCTGACCCTCTTGTAGCCTTTGTTTTCAATGTGAAACCAAATGGCTCTTTACTTGAAAAAATATAGTAAACCCCTAGAAATTCCTACAGTCAGGGTGTAGAGTGGTTTACCAATATCAAAATTGAGGGGATGATCAGGTAATTAAAGCCCCACCACTTTTTAATGTTATGCCACATGCATATATCCCTCTACCTGCAATAATTTGACTTTTCATCAAAGCTGAAGAATGTATGGCCTTCCAGATTTGTTGAATTTGACCTCTAGCTTCCATGATCAGTGGTAATATACACTGAAAATAATGTTGCACCATAACAGAGAGCACAAGAAGGAACTTTCTTGTGGCTCACTTGTGATTTGTAACAGCAGAGTGTGATTTGTAGGGGATCAATGACACTACGGGGCTAACTGAATCTTTTAAGCTTCTTAAAAGAAACCCAAAACAGGAAAAATCAGATCAATTTGGAGATATGTGATTCAAAGTATGTGCTTTAAAACTTAGGACACCTTTATCAAAATTATTTGAAAAGTTTGCTCCCACCCACAATAAAAGTGCACTGGGGCCACAGAAGAGGACTGTGAATTACAAGTTGGCCACCTGATTTCCAGTTTAATACATTAAGAGAATGAGAGCCAGTGTGAGTAGTGGCTAAGGCACCAGGCTAGAAACTGGGAGACTGAGTTCTAGACCTGCTTTAGGCAGAAAGCCAAATGGGTGACTTTGGGCCAATCACATATTCAGTGTTAGGAAGGAGGCAATGGCAAACCACTTCTGAAAATGCTTGCCAAGAAAAGTGCTAGGACTAGTGCAGGAATCGTCAGAACACTGACTTGAAGGCACCAATAATAATTTGAAAAATTAAGGCAAATGGGGACAAAATTACCAAATCAAATTACTGTCATATTTAAATCAGACTATAATTACTGTTCAAGTATTTCATTCAGACTTCCCCAACAACTCCCATCCAGTCCTTTATTCTTGTTTGTACTAAATTTGGTACTCTGTGATAGTTTTCTAAATAAGTAGAGCTTTCATGTAGCCTAAAGGTAAAGGTAAAGATTTCCCCTGTTAGTCATGTCCAACTCGAGCGGGCAGTGCTCACCTCCAATTCATGGCCAAGGGAGTTAGCATTTGTCCAAAGATGCTTCCGTGGTCATGTGGCTGGCGTGACTATATGCCAAGATGCATGAAATGCTGTTACCTTCCCACCAATTTAAGGTAAAGGTTACCTTGCCAGTAGTGACCGACTCTAGGGTGCAGTACTCATCTCCATTTTATCTACTTACATTTTTTCATGCTTTTGAATTGCTAGGTTGGCAGAAGTTGGTGCAAGTAATGGGAGCTCACCCCATTATGAAGGGGTGTTTGGGTTTCAAACTGCCAAGTAGCCCAGTGTCTTAACCACTGGCTAAATTACAACAAAAACTAGTCAGTAAAGAATATCAGGATGACATAGAGTATTACTCATAAAATAACTAGATTGCTGCAGAGTTTGCAAGGGTTTCACAATGTTTTAGAATTTAAATACATTAGAAAGCACCAAATTACTAGAATAATTATGCTCACAGTATAATTTAAGAAGTCAAGTTGTAAAACTGATAAATGATTAATTAAAATATATAATTTAAAACTGGCTTGTAGCAGATGAGGAAGCATCTGTTGTAGTACCCATGTTAAAAAATTGCAGTTGTTCTTGCATCACATTAATTAACACAAAGTAATATTTGGTGTAGATTAAAAAAACACCCAGGAATAAAATTAGATTTGTAGAGGAAGAATTTCCAGAGACTCATAGATGCATTGCTTCCTTAGCATGTTTGATGTGTTGGTGTGGAGAGGTCAGCAAATGTTTTCAGAAGGATTACCAGTTGAATATTATACATGATATGATTATTTTGAAGAAAGCTTTTGAGAGCAATTTTTTATGGATTAATAATTGGATAAAGAGAAAAACATTGACTAAGCTCAGAAGTCAAGCAGATCAGGCCTGATTAATGCCTGATTGATTTGAATCCTCTAAGGAATAACAGGCTGTATACTAAATTGGGAACTGGAAAATGCTCATAAGGAAGAAAGAAGTGGCAAATCATTTCTGTATTATTGCCAAGAAACTTTCATATATGTGTATTCATGAAGTCACAAGGAGTCAAATTCTGAAGATTGTGTTGGGTCAGTATATTACTGACATTTTAATTACATTCCCTCTTTTTCTGTTACATAAGATACACGAACTCCAGTAAATTGGAACATTTTTAGTTGCAAAGACATTTCATGCCAGTATATAATATTGTATACTAATTTTGTAGAGTCTCAGTAGCTAGGAGAGATGACTGCAATGCAAACAGGAAGACTGTTCTCTGGAGATTAGTTAATTTATCTGTTTAGAGGCTGAATAGCTAGAGAATGCTCAGGAGACAGGATTAAAAGGCCACTGTGGATGACATGCATATGTAAAATCCATCCTGACAATGAAAAGCTAATGGAAATTTGGGACTATGTCACAGAATAAGAAAGGGAACATTATCCTCTGTTCAGCTTGAGGATGATCCTTAGAGTATCCTTTTGGATACTGTTGCATTTCAGGAGCATTTTGGAAGCAAGGATGCAATAAGGGTTTCATCCAATGTCATAAGTAGATTTCTGCTTGCATTTTGGGACTTCTTCATATTCAATTCCCCAGTATAGGAACTCCTTGCACCATCTACAGGATCTATTCTAATATATTTTTATCATCCCCATCAACTTGGGAGTCTGAAAATGAGGTGGAGGAATCTATTCCATTTGAGGAGAGACAATTAAATACAGCTCTTTGAATGACAAAATGAATCATGGCTAGGTAAAGTATGAAGGATATCAATACTTGTGATAGTAAGAATCTTTTAAGAAAGGAAGACTCCAATGGCTGTCAGTGAAATAAATTCAGAGGATGTAATTATCTTTCATTTCTTTTGCATGGAAGGAGTCTTAGTGTTAGCAGTCTTCCACTGTTTTTGCTAAATGTTATGACTTTTTTTTTTGTTTCTCTAGTTCTTTATCATTTGATGATTTGATATGATAGGAACTCTCTATATGAAATATACTTTTATAGCATCCAGTTCCTGATGTTCTTGAGCCTATAACACTATATACTAAACCTTGATCAGTAGCAAGAAAGATATACTACACCAGGAATTCATTGCCTTCTCCATTTCCTGATCTATATTGTTTGCATATTTGTATATATTGTGTTTAGTTTTGTTGTATGCCTCCCAAATTCACTTGTCTGTGAGATAAGCAGCCATATAAACGTGACTAAATAAATAAATAGGAGGCAGGAAAGGTGTAAGGAAGAATACAATTGGTCTAGCATTATTCTACAATGGTCAAGGAAATGCCATCAGGGAGCTGATGAAGAGCATTGATAGCAATAGCTCTTTTCCACTGTTTACTTGTATCATTAATATATAACTGTCCCAGAGTAAAAAAAAACTTTGTGGTGTCTTGAATAACTGTTTAAGAGTCTGGCAAAATGGGTTATATTTCCTTATATTCTGCATGCAGTTGCAGTGTTTGAACATTGTTGGATAAGAAAAAGGCAAGAAGCTGGAGTATAAGAGAAATAAAATGCAGCTGTGATGGGTTGTGCAAGAAGAAAACTAGCCAGAATAATTAGAAAGTTAGTAGGAAAGTCCTGTCTCTAATTTAGAGCATTTCAGTCTGTTGCCGGTTTTGGACACCAATTTAAGCCATCCTATGCAATGTGCCATCTTGTTTAAGTCTAGGTTGACTTGAGGAAGGAGGAAGGAAAGCATATAGTCATACTGCCTTAGCATAAAGGATGTGTATTGCCCAGAATTCAACTGTGCTTGACATAACTGTACTTTCGTGGAATGAATACTGTTGTGATGTGACAGTTTTAAGTTATGCTGAAAGTTGAAGAGGGAGCTTTTTCTTCTTTTGAGCTGATTTGTCTCCCTGAAAACTGGTGAGCATGAAGAGAAATGAGCCCAATGCTACCAAAGAAGAGAAGGCTGGTTTTTTTTTCTTGTGGGGCCCTATTATTTCCTTTTGAGGTTAAATGTCTCTAGTGAGTGAAATTTCTCCAGAAGAAGAAACTGGGATAGCCTATGAGATGGAAGAAAGCAATTACTGAGCTGAGATGAAACAGAAATTGAAATCTTACTATCATATTTGCATGGAGACCAAATAATTAATTGGTGGATGCCCTTCCTTGTGTTTTAGGCTTTTTGACTTGGATCCAGATCTCTTGCCCCTTTTCCAGTACAATTGCAAGAAGTTCTCTACTCCTCAAGAATGCCTCTCATCACCTGAGTTCCTGGAACACATTAAAAAGGTGAGGGTTTATAAAATAAATTTCCCCAATTGGTAAAGCTTATGTTAGCAGGTGATATTGCTAGCATAAAAATGAATCTGATAAATAAAATGATTATTAATAATGGATCAGCATACATTTTTAATTCCAAGCTATAGAGCCAATGAGCATAAAAACTTTGTATTCTTGTTACCCATTCATCTTTTCATTTTCTTAGAAAAAGATGGGGATTTTAAACATATGTCAAATAAGTATTTCAGTGTAAATATTTTTACACCATTGTGGGTTTATGAAGAATTTTCACTTAATCCATTATAAATTATAACCACTTATTTATTTATTTTAATAATTTATATGGCTGCCCATCCTTACAGCAATAAACCCAAAAGTTACAATGATCCAGGATACTCAAGGTAAACAGTATATCCCAATCAAACCATATCAACAGCAGAGCTTGCCTAACTTCCTAACCAAAGCCAGGGTCCACCAGATATCTGGGGGAGATGCTGTTCCATGAGACAGGTGCTGCTGACACAACTCCTGAGTTGAACAAGATGACAGTATTTGTTGGAAGGGACCTAGAGCATGCCTATCTTGCTAGATCTGGAGGGGGAGCAGAAACAATGAGAGCAAGGCAGTCCTATAAATAACTTGGCCCTATATCATGCATGACTTTATAGGTGACAACTCACTTTTATATTTGAGCCATACCTGAAAGTCTACTGTTAGTCAAGATAGCTCATTAAGCATCTGTGTAATATGGAGGCATTACTTGATTGGCTTAGGGTAGGGATGTATAATTGGATATCACTACCATACTGATGATACTGCACCTCATGCTGTCAGTTGAAAGATGAATTTGCCTAGTGGATTCATGTAGATGTTAAATTGGAGTGGCATGAGGATAGAGCCCAGAGGCAACCCACAAAAAAGTAGCCTCTCACCCCTCTAATACCAACTGGAACTGGACTCAAAGAAAGGAGGATCATCACTATTCTACAGTTCCTCTTACTCCAACTCCCTGAGATAGGCCAGAAGGATATCGTGTTGAAGACAGGTCTCCAAGTCCTTGCCTCCTTCCCATTTCCCAAAGGGGTAGACACTTGAAGCCTTTCCTCTTGGCTAGACTAAATAGGTGGACAGATTCTACTTGGACAAAATGGTCCTGAAAGCAACTAGGACCAAACCATATAGAGTTTTACAGATACTATCTTGCTCCTTGAATTGGTCCCATATGCCTATCAGTAGGCAGTGCATTTCTGAAAGATAGGCATTATTTTACTAAACTAGCAGCTACATTCTTTCCAGCTGCAGCTTTTAAGTTGTCTCCAAGGATAGTAACTCATAGAGTGAATTGTAGTGCTTTAGCTGGAAATATGTGTCACTGTCTTCAACATCTCTAGATCTGTAATAGGTTAGAAGTGGTAAGCCAATTGTCAGCTGTTCTGGTCACATCTATCACCTTCTATTCTATCAGAAGCTGTCGATCCAGGAGAACTTCCCAGATCCTTCAGAGGCAAAATAATAGAATAATCTTGGCAACAGAGGTCTTCTGAATAAACAGTAACTGCATCTGCCTGGGATTTAGCCTGAGGTATAGATGTAAAGTTGGGAATCATCAGCATACTAAGGATAGTTAATTCTAAATGGATGGATGATTTTCAAATGGCTTTATGTATGTACTAATTAAAACATTGGAGATAGCTGTATCCTAAGCCATTTTATATCAGAGTGCCCAAGAGTTTAACCTCTCTTCTTCCAACAATACTGATTGGAATAGTCTACCCAGGAAGGAGTAGACCATATCAGAATAGAGTCCCTGGCTCCTAACCCTCACAGGCACTCCAAAAAAATATTATGTCTGATGGTATTGAATGCCATTGAAAGTTCTAATAAGACCAGGAAGGAGGCACCTCCCCCTTCCAGCTCCTGCAACAAGAGCAGCCAAGGGAGTTTCCATCCAATGTGCCAACACTTGAATCCCACTTGAAAGGATTCAGGTAATTATTTCATCTAAAAGCCTCTGTAGTTGGAACTCTATCACCTTCTCAACAGCCTTTTTAAAAAAGAGTGGGTTGAAGAAGGGTTGAGTGATCAAGGATAGTTGAGCTAGGAAAGCAAGGTGCTCTTCTGGATCAGCGACACTGGGAGAGGTTGCTCAGCAGCAGTCTAGTCAAGTTACTTCATATTCCATAACTCAGCTGGATGTATTAGAGATCTCTGGGAAACTTTTCAAATGCTTATTAGAAATCATTTAGCTCCATAAAGTGCCTGGTGCAGACTAATTTAATGGATCCCCCCCAGAAGCTAGTAATGGTTCTGTCCATCAGTTCCATCTAGTGTGCTTCAGAAATAAGTAAACAGGAGTGTAGAAACATGGTTTTATGCCATTGATCATAACTGATGGACAGATTAATTTGGAAATGTGGATGCAGTTTTTCTTTATTGTGATTCCAGATAAGTTCGGCTCTGAAAGTATAGTGCATCTGTAAATCACTTAGCAGCCATATGGATATTAGATTGATGGATTCCATTCTACCAAATCTTCTAAGTTATTTATTTAGTAACCGCATTTATATAGCTACCTATCCCACTAAAAACAACTCTAGGTGGCATGCAACCAGCAAATAAAACCTAGATATATAAAAAGTTGTTATAAAAATATTAAAAATCATTATTAAAAAGGAAATATTGTAAAATACAGTATGTATTAATCATATTTAGATAGCTGCCCATCTCACCAAGAATGACTTTAGTGGCATACAACAGATAATTAAAACAAAACATAATAGCAATAATTAGAAAAATATAAAAAACATTATTAAAAATAAAATATTATAAAAAGTTATCACTGGCATTTGCATTTTGGACCAATACAATTTTTCCAGATATTTTCAAAAGGTGTACCATTTATAACACAATTCACTGATTCAATCTGGAAGTAGCCAAAACCTGATCAACTGGCCATTTTTCAGTTTTTTCTTCTACCCAACAGATAGCATTTCTGTTTTGGACTGGAAAAGTATATAGGCAAGAGTAAGATTATTCTGTTCCAAAAATCAAACTGTTTTGAACTATCACTGTAATTATTTTGGCTTTTTCCTTTTGAAACTGTCTACAAAATGCTGTTAAGGATGCTATTCCTTCTGAATACATAGTAGGAAAAACACTCTTCTTTTTTGTTTAGTTTTTGTTTTGAAAAGGAAGAATACCCAAAAAGAAGGCAAGGAGGTAAAGCTACAGTAAATTAAGTTTTGAAAGCATCTGTCTGTGAGATAACTTTTGGCTACCTGTCACAAATGAGTCAGAGATAAAAATTGCTTGTGTAATAACTGGAATATATATAGATAAGATAACCCCAGGTGTAGTTTTTTGAACATGTACCAACAGAGATAAATAGGGTGTTTATATATTCTATTTACAGCCTATGTTAGTAATTTCAACTATTATTCCAATATAAAAATGTTTTCTGCATATAGACTTGGTAGTAACTTGCCATTGTTATTTGGGACTCCTTCTGGTTTGTGAACCCTGAAGAAGTAGATAGGATGCTATCTAGATTGTCTTCTGCCACATGTAGTTTGTTCTGTTCATCCTGGCTGTGGTGAGGAATGGGTGGAGAAGTGACCACCTATTATTGTTCTGCTATATTTTGGTTATTAAATTAATAATTTTGTTTTTTTTAAATATCAAACCATGGATGTTATAATATTTTTGCACATCACATAACCCATCAAGAGTTGCAAACTGGTGGAGGATATACATTCAACAAATACTATGATAAATAAAGAATTGAAGAGGCTTCATTAATAAGTAGGTATAGATTCTTTCCAATATGCTTTTGTTCTTGCTGTGGTGGTCCTTGCACTGTGTGGATAACAACAGAAGCCGTTGCAGAAAAAGACATAGTCATGCAAAAGGAACACTAGATTTGCCTTTTTATTATATTATAATTTCTCTTTGGTAGGTAATGTTGGTCATTGAAGCAGCTGTAACTCATTTGGAGAATTTGCACTGCCTGGAGGAATACCTTGCTAATCTTGGCAAGAAACATCAAGCAGTTGGTGTAAAAGTTGAGTCATTTGAGGTAAGGACTTGTTACAGCTGGTTTGCTGTGTCTTGCTTTTCAGTCTTTCCTCATTTCTTTAGGTTACAGTACAGGTAATCTTCACTCAACTACCATTCATTCAGTGACTGTTTGAAATTACAGCTGCACTGAATGAATGGTAGGTACAACCAATCTTCAAAGTTATGGTCTTTGTAGCGCATCCATGGTTATGTCATAAAAACTTGGATTCTTGGCAGCTTTTATAATCACAGCATGCACTTTAGCTCCCTCCACCCATGTATTTCTCCCCCATCTCTGCCCTTTTGGCCACTGCATGCCAGTGCCTACCCCTGCTGCCTTCAGCTGCCCTTTGCCATCTTTTCCTCCTGTTGCTGCTAAGGTGCACATGAGGAAGAGCCAGCAGGTGTCCCAGCTGGGTGTGTCTCATCAGTAGTGGAAAGGAGAAGATGGTGAAGATCAGCCAGGGACTGTAGAGATTGGCATGGGTAGGTGGTGTGCAGAGTGGCCAAATGGGCAGTGATGCGGGGGAGATAGGAAGGTGGGGGAAGTTGACATGGAGGTGAGTGTGTAGGAGAGGAGATGTGTGAAGGTCTTGCCTAACAACAGTGCAGACCTTGCCTAAAGACTGCAACTAAGACTACCAGAACTGCTGTCAGTAAGCAAGGTGGTAACGTGATATTTTGCTTAAAACCACTTTGCTTACTGACAAAAATCATCTGAATTAAGTTCATTAAGCAAGGACCAGCTGTAATGTTATTAGGTATTGGTGAAAACTTACTGGTTGCATACAGAATGTTCCATGCATATGTTATAGTTGACGCATCGAATCTAGGAGTGTTGCCTTTGATGTCATATTTGGAGATAAAGAGTGGATTTGCTTTCAAATAATTTTGATGTTTGCGGTTGTATTTTAGTGAATAAATCTCTGTTAGATGCTAAAAGATTTAAAGTTGTGCAGAGTGATTGGGATAACCATCCTTATGAAATTTCCCCCTTTTAAATGTAGTCAGATACTCAGATACTTTATTGGCCAAGCATGGTTAGACATGCAAGGAATTTGACTCTGGTTCAGCAGTTCTCAGTATACTTGCAACATCAATAAACAAAGTAAGATAATGCACAACAGTGTCAGTTATTCTGTAAATGTGCAGTCAATAGAAGTGTTATAAAGTTTGAAATTAATAGGTATGTATACATTATCACTGATGTAACTGCCAACAAAATACAGTTTATTTGTAAGAATATAGTTAAGAAAGTTGTCTTTTATATTTACAGATTGGGCCTTTATTTTCCTCATAGTGCTGTATTGGTAAAGGCAAGAAAAACCAAATTAAGTGGTACATGTAGCAGGTGGAGGGAGTGAAACATTCCTTCTTGCCAAAGACCATGTTCCTCTGGTGGATTCTCCTCTCTTCCCAATATAAATAAATTTTATTTGTCTTGAAACTTCTGCTGTTGGAATGCTAACTCTATACTCTCCTTTATGTTTTTATTACCCTTTATTGCAGGCTGTAGGGGACTCCTTGCTCTATATGCTGGAGAAATGCCATGGTCCTGCCTTCAGTCTGAATGTGCGTGAAGCCTGGGCAAAGCTATATAGCACTGTGGTGAAAGCCATGAGCTGCGGCTGGAATGTTCCCAGAAAGGTGGAATAATCTCTGGTCAAAATGCTTGGAGTTCTTTGCTGTTCTGAGTCAGGAACAGCTACGATGAAAGAGCATGCTCACCTTTCCAGCTTGATGTTTTTCAGAATAATCTCAACAGCTTTCTCTCTGTCTCTTGCTTACTTTGGCATTCCTTGTCACTATTGTTACAGTGTGCTCCAAAATTCAGTGTAGCAGGTTCATATGTACAGGTATTTGACTGTTTTAAGCAAATTCTGTGGAGTTCCTTGCCATGAGTGTGAAATAGGTTGATACAAGCTCGAAATAGCTCTTTTGACCTTAAAATACTTCCAGAATTCTCAGAACAATTAGTTTTACATTAAAGAGAACAGATTAAGATTCGGATTGGGGAGTTTTGTGAAGATGACATGATTCAAAATGAAACATTTTGCACATCCTTAATCTATTTGCAAGGGACAAAAGTGACGCAACCTGGAATTGCAGCTATATGTTGACTGCAATGGCTATCCTGCCTTTAAGCTTTTTTTTAATTAATCATTTTTAAAGAAAAGAATATACAAGTGGAAGAAAAGTAAAAAAAACAATACAATGTTATAGTATCAATAAATGGACACAGATACAAACATTGTACAGTTACTGCTCAGTATATCATTGATAAAAGATACATCATAAACCCCAGTATATATTAAGTCATTTTTAACAAAAACAAACAAGATTTTAAAGATCTTTTTAAATCTCTGAGCAGAATGCAAGTATCTTTAGAGGCTCTTCATTTTCTCTTTATAAAGAGCAACTGCAAAGATTTTTTTAGCACACAAAGGCTATTAGGCTAGCCAGTTTTTAGGATGGAGAGCTTTATACTGTTTCTTTAAATTGTGGGCATTTCCCTGGGATTACCAAGCAGTACAATTTTTTTCCCAAAAAGTGGGTTAATTCTCCTATACAGTATACCTTGGGGCTGGTTGTTCTAAATGCTTGATCTCAAGTTATAACTTAAAAGCCACTAGCGATGCAGTAACTGCCAGCTCCTTCTGTGTAAAAATAAAACTTTGAAGTAAAAATATAACTGATGCAGGGAAAAACTGGGGAAAACTTTTAGAATTCATCCTGATTTCTAGCTGAAAGTTCTGTATCATAACATCCATTTCTGGCAATGGCTAGGTTTTTGTACCTTCTCTTCCTCCCAAGGCACTGTTCTTACAACCCTATGGGAGCCTATGGAAAGGAAGAGAAGAAAAGAATGACCAACATCAAGGTGGATGGATTCAAGTACAGTAACAATGGAAGACCTGAAGGATTAGATTAGGAATAGGTTGTCATGGAGAAAATCTATCTAATAGTGTTATGAGTTGACAGTGATTTGATGGCACATAATCAAGCATGATTGCCTGATAAGACAACTTACCTTTCTGAGTTTTAATTAAAATTTCCTTTCTAGTTTGTTTTAGTGCCTGCTTTGAAAGTCAGTAACAATTCCTTAATGTTTGGAGTGGCTAAGGAACATTTCAAATACTGTAGATTTTCTTCCTCTTTTTTTCTGCTTTCTCTCCAGAGGTAAATTGTCTCATAGGAAAATCCGTGTGGATAAACTCTGGGCTTATTGTATGGATTCAATTCAGTATATCCCTCTAAAGATAAGTGTGCCTTTCTTCATGGTAGGGGAAGAACATTACATAACAAGAGGATGATAAAGGGTTTTGAGGTCCTTCTACCAAACCACTGAAGTAAGCATGTAACCTAGGAAAAGTAGTTCTTGACTGAATAATTCTACAAGATTTTTAGAATCTTTCTGAAACTAAGAAGACAACCTCCTGCTTGTCTTTTGCAGATCACGAAAAGTTAATTTTTTAATAAAATTTCTTGCCAAATTAATTAGTTTGAATTTAAGGTGCCCCGAGTCTTTTGGTTGCTTTTGCTGAAAAACACTAATGCAACTATACTTTTGGAAAATATTAATAAAAATATTTTCCGTTAAAAATTACGTAATTTTGATTATTACCAATTTTCTAGATAAAGTGGAAGCGGTTACTTGCCTGTTACCATGCTTTATCTTCATGCCTGAAATTTCGCCTATAAAAAATTCAGTTTATAGTCCCACATTAGTATTTATTTAGCTATTGCAGTATCATTCTAAGTATCTTTTCCTTAACACATGTGCATACACATACACACTTTCCTCCAAACCGACCAGGACACTTATTTTGAAAGATGTCTGACACCACAAATATATTCTGGAATATAATTGTGGTATCAGAATCTTCAGTGGAGTTTATTTCATCTGTGAGGCAGTGGTGGTATTTCTTTTAAAGACAAAGAATATAGCACAACATCCATAGTATTTGTGAGAATATGAATGCATAATGATGGAATGATGGAAAATTATGTGCTGTTTGTTGGTTTATTGGTCCTGTTATAATTTTGTCAGCTTGTGGATTCTGCTCAAGAGTGGTAATGTATGGAATGCACTTGTAAATGAAATGCACATGTAAATCAAATGACAAACATCCACTCCATTTGAAAGCCTATTTGCCATTTTAGCTATATCTCATTTCTGTCACAGAATTGCTATTCATTTGCCCTATATCTTTCCTAATTTGCCACTCTCTCTTCCACCGCCTTACTTTCCTAATTATTTCCCCCTAACTGCCTGTCCTCCTTACCAGCTTGAATGTTTCTGAGCAATCCCAGTGAACAAAGTCTCCTCTTATCTTCCTTATTTCAAGGTGCTCCAATGGAGGGTTCCTAGAATACTGAAACACATTTTATTTGAGAGTGTGGGGAAACTGCAAGCGTTAAGAGGGACAATCAGATAAGATCTCTAGGGAGGAAAAATAGAAGAATGAAGGAAAATAACATAAAGGAGGAATGTGCATCATATGTCTCTTGACTGGGCCAGACTTCATATTGACAGAATGAAGTTCCTGTCTAGATTATTTTAATGGCTTCTCTCTCAATATAGTTTTGATGTTGTTTTTGGATTGAAGCCTTGGATCAAATGGCAGTTTCATGTGTTGGCTATTTGTCAGTATGTTCCTCTAAAAATATGGAATCATGTCTTTTCAGTGTTGGGCTCATATTTAGCATATCTGCAGATCCAGTCTGATGTGATACAAAAGCTCAAAAAAAGCTCCTCTGGCCTGCATGGTAAATCCTCCATTTCCTTTCTCCCCTCTAATACTTTCCTTGTGCTCTGCTTTATTTTTTCTTCCCCTCATCACTATCCAGTAAACACAGATATGTCTAAATATGACTGCCCCTTTTGAGGGAAACACTCTCCCTTTCTCCTTTAGTCACAGTAGAATATGGGTGATAGCAATAGTACAAAATCCCTTAAGACTAGACTTGATTTAGTTCATTGGTAAATAAAGCAAATATTATCCAAGATGTTTAATAATCTGGTATAATCAGATTCCCTGTTGGCCATCAAAAAGTCTTTCGTTTTCCTTTTTATAGTTGTGTAAAATATAGTATTACTTAAAAAATGAACAGTTCCTCACTGAATCTTTGCACAGTTCTGTAAGGCTTGATTTGTTCTTATGTCTACTCAATTAGTATCCCATCACATTAGATAATTGCAAACAAGTGGCTCGTAATAATTATGACTGAATTTTATTTCCTTGAGGAGAAGAGATGCAGCTGCATCTGGAGTGCACTGCTTCCAATTGCAAGTGGCAGTTTAAATTATGGATTGTGTATATCACCTGAAATGCCAGAGCTTTCTTATGTCTCTCCTAGCTCTTGACTGTGTTTGTGTGCATGCAAGGACACACATGTACACCATATTTTGTTAAATTCTCTAAAGAAATAAAAATCAACATTTAGTGAACGTCAGTCCTCTATTGATTGTTGTGGCTGTCTTGCAAATAAAATGTTGTATTTAAATCTACTAGGAATCTAGCACTGTATCACCAGCACTTTAGAAAATGTTTACATTGTTCTCTGAATATGTCTGCTTTTTCTAGTTGAATTAGGTCGAGGTATATCTTATCTCTCAGCCTATACTGAATGCTGCCATTTTTTTCTGTCCTTGATTGCTATCACATAAGAGAAGGAAGATGAACTCAAAAAAGGCCAGATAACTGGAATATTCTGTTCTGGGATTATAAGAAACTGACATTTATCTGGTTAATTATATCTACTCGGATTGCTATCATTTTTGCAGGAAAAAGATTATATAAACCCTCTTGCTTAGTGAAAAAATCCAAATTCCAGCATCTCTGGAAGCTCATCTCCTGGCTGACTGTATTCCACAAAGAGAGCCTACCACTTTTTTGGAGAATTGGTTCTGTTATTTAATTGTTCTTACTGTTAGCAAGTTTATTTTTACTTTCAGGAGGCTTCTTTGCTTCCCTGTAACCTTGTTCTGTGTTTTGCACTCTGGAACAATATAAAACAGGTCTTTGTCTTCTGCTGTATGGCAGTCTTTCAGATATGTAAAGAATACACCATATTCTTCCTCCAGACTGGATATTTATTCCTTCAGTCTCTTTTCATAGAGCTTGTTTTCTAGTCTCCCAATCTTGCTTTTGAATTTTCTGTGAGTCTTACAATTTGTCTGAAACTTTCCTAGAGTTTCCTTTTACTTGTCTTCTTCTTTACTTCCTCTGTTACCACTTGGGATGTTGAGGGAGATACAAAGTTCTGGTTCTTGCATTTCTGGTAGCCTCAACCAGTGTTATTTGATGCTGTTGTAGTGTGTCTTTAATGCTGTCTCTCCAACTTCTGGGTCTGCCTTGTGGTCTTTGAGCTTCTCCTTTTTTATATATGCCTTGTATGGTATGGAATCCCAAGACATTCTCTCCAGGTGAGCAAACCATTTTATTTGCTGTCTTTGTATATAGTTTAAGATTGGCTCTATTCCACTTCTTTCCCTTATGATCTCGTTTCTGATTTTATCCCTTCCAGTCACTCCAGCAGCTTTCCTCAAACATCTCATTTCCTTGGTGACTTTCTTTTATGTTTTGTTGTGAGTGTCCGTGTTGGTACTGGTAACATAGGGTGGGGATGGATATGCTTGGTATGAGATGCTTCTTTGTATTGATTAGTACTGCCTTATGTTGTAAGACTGGGGCTAATTGTCCCAACACCTGATTTGACTTACTGCATCATATGTTAATCTCTTTGTCCATTTTTCCATCTTCAGTGAATGTTGTTCCTAGGTATTTGAACTCTGTTCCCTCTATTGTTATATTTAAGGTATGCTTTTTTCTTCTGATTGCCATTACTTCTGTCTTCTCTTTACTGATTATCATATTGTCTTGTATTCTTGGTTCATAGACAAAAGATGTTGTTGCAGTTCCTTAATTGTACTTGCTATCAGTGCCTGATTGTCTGCAAAGAGTAATTCGTCGATATTATTTGCATTCTTGGGCTTGGCTTCTTTGCTTATGCTGTCCACATAGGTGATAAATAACAGTGGTGATAGTACACATCCCTGTTTTATTTTGAATGTTCCAATGTTCCTTGATTTGTTCTAAATACGCTTCTGCAGTTGCTATATAAGCTTTTGCATCGTCTAATAGGATATTTTCTTCCTCCATACTGGGTCATTGTTTGCCATAGCAGTTTCCTCTCAACTCTGTCAAATGCTTTCTCTTGGTCAACAAATGTAGAGGTTCTTATTGTATTCCATATACTTTTATTTAATTAATTTATTTATTACATATATTTCTATGCCGCCAATTTCGGAAGACTCTTACATAGGTTAGATATCTATACAATTGTGTAACCTAACCCCACCCCCATGCTGGCCGGGCGATGTTGCATCTGGGCATCTCCGCAGTTTCTGCTCCGCCCCCAGCAGGAGGGTGGGCCGTCTTCGTCTCGCCACTCAACTCCTCGCTGCTCGCCTCGACCGACCTGCCGAAACCGGCCAGCTCCCACCGAAGTGGTACCTGACTTATCTACTCGCCAGTTGTTATGTGCTTTCAAACTGCTGGGTGGGCAGAAGCTGGCGCAAGTGATGGGAGCTCACCCCGTCATGCAGAGTTGCGGACCGAACCTGCCAGAATGCTGGCCATTCTGGTCAGCATAACTGGCGGCACTAGTCCGCTGCACCACCGCACCTCTTTTAGTTGTTTAAGTGTAAAAATTGCATCTGTGCAGCTTCTATTTCTTCTAAAACTATCTGTTCTTCTAATAATTTTGGTTCTATAACTGGTTTTAACCTTGTTTCTATTATCTTGGCATACATTTTCCCTACATGGCTCAAGAGTGAGATGCCTCGATATTCTTGTATGCTCCCTTTGTTTTTCCACAGTGGTATTATTATTCCTTGTTGCCAGTCAATAGGTACCATTAGTTGTGTCCATGCTGAGTTAAAGATTCTATGTAGCCATCTGATGCTACTTTCCCCTGCTGTTTGGATTATTTCTGTTGGCAGTCCCTCTATTCCTGGTGCTTTGTATTAAGATGACTTTTTAACAACTCATACTACTTCTTCAGTATTTCAGATTTTAGAACTACTGTTTTGTAGTCTTGTTTTGTTTTTTCATGATACTCTCCTAGAGGGTTGAGAAGTTCTTTGAAATGCACTCTCCACCTTTCTATTACTTCTGATGGTTCTATTAGCAGACTTGCATTTTTGTCATTAATTATTTCTATGGGATTGTAATTTTTTTTGTATATTTTTGACGACTTTGAAAAACGTTCTGCAGGCTGTTCTTTCATTATCTGCTCATGAGTTTCCGAAGCATTCCCAGGATTCTTGTTTTGCTTTCTTGATTATCCTCTTGGTATCTCCGCATTGCAATCTGTAGTTTATATAATTTTCTTCTTTCCCTGATTTTATCCAACATTTGTATGACTCTTTTTTCAACTTTACTGCTCATTTAACCTTGTCATACTACCATGCAGCGTGTTTGATCCCATTTTGTCTTATTCCACTTTTCCTTTTTCTACATAGTTCTTTTGCAATGCTAAGCAGGGCACTTCTGTATTCCTTCCACTCATCCTCCGTGTTTCCCATCTCTGGTGGCAGTTGGTTAAATGCTGTCTCCACCTTTTGTTGTAACTATTCTGTTATTCCTCCTTGTTTAAGTTTTGCTATCTTAATTAATTCTGGTCTTTTCCTGTTAATATTAGATATGTCATTTCTTGCTCTTAGATCCACAATTTTATGATCAGTGTCACATAGCCCATTGGGGATTGCTTTTGCACTGAGTATTCTGAATCTTCTTTTTACTCTTGTTAGCATGTAATCAATCTGACTTTTAGTGGTGATGTCATTCCATAATGTTGTGAGTTTCAGTGTTCAAAAATGTGTTGGTGATAAAAACATGATGTTGGCTACATAAATCCACTGCTTTTAGCAGCATGTGGGCCAATAAACTGTTTGTCCTCTCTTCTTTTGGTACCCATTCTGTTGTTGAAATCTCCCATAATATACAGTATACTATAAGCTTCCACTTTCCCTATCTCCTTAGATAGTTCATCAAATAGTTTTTGTTCTTCTGTGTAAATATCATTGCATGGGGCATACATATGCTTCAATTTGCTCTCCTCTCTTGATTTTCATTATTATTATTCTCTCCAAATAGTTGTTGATGCCAAGTATGCATTTTGCTACATCTAGATGTACCAAGAAGCCCGCTCCATTCTTTGCTGGGTCCCCTCCTGAGTAAATAAGTATCCTTTGTGAACTGTCTTACTACAATATCCTTGCTGTCTTATATCAGCTAATCCCATTATCTCAATCCCTCTTCTTTCCATTATTTCTAAAATTTCTTTTGTTTTATTTCCCAAACCAGTTGTGTTCAAAGTTCCTTTTTGTACTTTGCTGTTCTGTCTCTTAGTCCTTTAATATTACTGTGGTCATTTCTTGTTTGAACAGTCTGTTTTTATCTCATACTTTCTGTAGCAGTATGATATCCATTGCTGACTTCCTGGGCCTATCACAACTTCACTAGAGCCTCTTTTACCAGGCCATTTCAGGGTGCCTCAGGATGGCCTTCATAGCTGCTGTAATGCTCCTGTGGCACAAGGCCACACCATACTTCACTCTATCCTAGCAATCCCTTACTTTGTTCTGTCACTGCCTCTCATGATGTGGATGTGGGGTTGGACTTTGAGAGACTTCCCAGAGCATGGTGCTTAGAAATGGACAAAATACTTAAGCTGGATTCTGACCTATTGAAAAACTTTACATTTGTCTCTAGTAAAGATTACTTCTTGTTATTTACTGTTGATATCTCTAATATATCAAGACTGTTTTGAATTCCATTTCTGTCTTCCAGAATACAGTATTAGCTATTCCACTGAATGTTATATTACCTGCTAATTTGAAAAACATTTCCTCAGCTTTTCAGGTAGTCATTCAAAATTCTATATTGCCATTCCACTAGATGCCAAAGACAGTCCCAAGAGTTGCCATTCTATGTGCAAAATATATGTTCTTCCACTGAATTATGATCTCTCCCTCAGAGTGTCACAGGTTTTGCAGTGCAAGGCAAGATGACAAAATTGCGATAGCAGATTTATTTTTCTTCAGTTCTAGGATCTCCCATGTCCAGGAGGAGATACTTTTTGTGCAGTGCTATATATCTCATATTGTACCTCATTCATCTCCATTTTGGATAAATGATATGGAGAAGGATAGTTGAAAGCCGAGGAGTGTAAACTTTTTAAAGCACTTCATGTATTTCCTGTTTTGCAGGCTAGTCATAACACTAAGGAAAGTAGCTTTTGGATTATTCCTATGTTCAACTTTGATGTCAAAAGTATATGCTACTATTGCATCACACTTCTTCAAGGGTCTGCTGCATGTAGACAGAGTTGATTTGCTGAGGATTCAAAAGCCCTTAATCTGCCTTTTAAAACCCACAATTTAGCTAATTCTTCTCCTGAGCAAATGGAGCCACTAATATCCCTTCACAGCTTTTGCCCTATCTAGAGCTTTTCGGTGGTTTTACATTATAGTAACTATTTTGGCAAGAGCAAGCTGGCTTTGTGGGAGCTGATTTCCATAGAAACAGGAGGAGGAATTTGCCAAGGCAGATGGATGCTGGCAACAGCAGCAGCAGGTAGCCCTTCCTCATTGCCTGGGAGTCATGGGGACGGAACTTCTAGGTGAGAGTAAGCTAATAGTACAAAACAGACAAATGCAGATTATTTTTACATTAGAGCAGTGTTGCCTGTTCTGATAGTGAACATTAAAAATGTAGGGCACGGACCTGTAGCATCTGTGGAAATGAAACAACTCATTTGAGGGACTTCAATTTATTGTATTCCTTCCATTTTGTCTATAATTGGTTTATGTGTAGATGCTGTGCTAAATGGATCTGGATCTGACCTCATAAAATGCTCTTGATGTTCTCTACTGCTTACCTCAAGGGTTTAAACAATTATGTAATGACTTTGTTATGTGAAATTGCCACTACTTACCAATTTTAATAAAAGCTATGCTCAACAGTGGAGCTAAGGTTCATGGAGTACTTGCATTTATTATTTGATTATTGCATTCTTGATTCTGAGAACTGGCACTGCAATAAAATATTTCTTCATAAGGTGGGTTCAGAATTGCATTTTAAACAAAGTAACACAATCCGTGTTTGGGAATAATGGGTTGATGAGTTTTGTAATGGATGCTTTTTAAGCAAGACTGTCAAGTATCTATGTATATTCTCATTAATTCAGGTCATGTCTTGTATCAAAATTGCAAAAAAATTTTTTTGCAAACTTTCTTAAAAAGGCAACTGGATTTTTATTTTTAGAAATATTTCAACTCCCATCCAGGAGTCTTCCTCAGTCTCATATAAAAAACAGGAAAAATGGTAAGGAATATATACACATTTCTCAAAAGGTCTGTGAAGACTCTCATTCATCCAGGGTAATTGCATCGCAACAAAAGTTTAAAAAACAGGCATCTGAATTGGATTTTTTAAGTAGAAGACGTTTTACCTTTAATCCAAAAGGCTTTCTCAATTCTGTTGAAATGTCTTCTACTTAAAAAATCCAATCCAGATGCCTGTGTTTTAAACTTTTGTTGCGATTTCTCAAAAGGGGCAGGAAACAGTGAAACAGGATATTCTGAAGGGGCAGGAAAAAGTGAAACAGGATACTCTGAATCCAAATTCCTTACCCTTTTTTCATATGAGTCTCTTGGATGGGAGTTAAACATTTCTCTGTTACATCTAAAAATAAAAATCCTGTTGCCTTTTTAAGAATGTTTGCAATTTTTTTTTGCAATTTTGCTACTTTCAAGTGCATTCTTAGTACTAACACATTTCCAAATACCTCTCTGCCCTACCTGGTATTGTGTAAGTATGAAGAATTCAACTCAGGAGAGATTAGGAAAATTAGTCTAACTGTACATTTGGAAAGCACCAAATTGGGGAACACTGCCATGCATTTTTTTTCAGAACAGATTTATATCACATATTTTATAAACCAGTTATTACCAATAGGAACTTCATAAACCAAACCTACCCCAGAAGTACTTTTATTGGGGCTTCTGGCTGACTTGCCAATTTTAATAAAAATGAGTAAGGCTGAGTGACTTTGGGTCAATCACTCTCTCTCAGCCCAATCCACTTCACAGGTTTGTTGTTATGGGAAAAAAGAGGAGGAGGAAATCCTAATTGGCTTGATAGTAGCAACATTCACAGAGTGGGCTTATGTGGAGTGCCATATATTTGGTGGTTGCCAGTGAATTACATCTCTTTATTTACCTTGAGTACTAAGATATAGGCCCTTTTGATTAGACTGCAGAAACTACAGAACTTTGACATCTTTCATTGCTGCATATTTAGCAACATATATCATAATAGAGTCAAGCAGGCAAAGGGTTGTTTTAATGGCAATTCTGATTGTATTGTACAGCAATTTAAATATTCAGAGGAACATTTTACTGAATTGAGAAGGATATTATCTAATATCCATCAGGCTTTATCCCATACCTTTGTTGTTGTTGTTGTTGTTGTTCAGTTGCGCAGTCGTGTCCGACTCTTCGCGACCCCATGGACT
>JANHZU010004649.1:97154-115555 GCA_032468055.1 Acrochordus granulatus
CTCATCAAGAGGCTCTTTAGCTCCTCTTCACTTTCTGCCATTAGAGTGGAATCGTCTGCATATCTGAGGTTGTTGATGTTTCTCCCGGCAATCTTAATTCTGGCTTATGATTCATCCAGCCCGGCATTTTGCGTGATATACTCTGCATATTAGTTAAATAAGCCAGGTGACAATATGCAGCCTTGTCATACTCCTTTTCTAATCTAGGACTCATTTAGGCCCCTGCTTTTCCTGGTTGGGCCATTCTGCTCTCTGGCATTTACAGAAAGGTGACAGGCTTCCCATGGATTGGTGTCAGGGACCCTGGTTAATCTCTGAATTAATTAGGCCAGAGATAAAAGCAGTGGATCATGATATGCTTCTACATTTCCTTTTAGGACTGGATTTTCTGTGTTCATGTCTCTATCAACCTCATGGTTATGAATCTCCTTGCTTGAAGATGGCATCTTAGCCAGGGATGTGGCATCACTTACACCATTGCAGCTCAGCCAAACAGTGGCACATGTCAGCTCAACATTTTGGCTCTTTTCCCACAATCCATCCTAGGTCTCTTTCTGTCCATGACATCCTATCTCTTCCTACAAAGAAGCCAGGAATCTAGGATCTGTAGGAACTTCATATTTCTTCTGCCCAGAGCAGGCCCCTGATTCAATATGGGTTGCATGAGCCAGATGTCCAGGTGAATTAGGGAAAAGCAAGAATTTGGGAATATTACATGATTGTTGATTGAAGGCCAATCTATGTAACAGGATTGATCTGATACTGGAGTTCTGGCAAAGCAAGCATTCGACTTCTATGCCTCCAAATTGGCAGGGTCTTGACTGAGAACCATAATTTGTCAACTAAAGTGGGGATCCATCTATGTTAAAATTTCTTTTTTTAGAGTTCATGCATAACTGAAGCTTCTGAATTAGCTGAAATGGTTGTTGGAACTAAGGAGATGCCTTGGATTGAAATGATCAGTGATGAGCATTGGGATGTACTAAGAATTATTGAATGCAAACTCCCACAAATGGCAATCTCTCTAACTATTAGACTACAAACTAAAGGCAATTATTGAAATTATTCCTATATAAATTTAATCATCAACAAACAGTTATTCCCAGTTATACATACAATTCTTATCCAACCTCTCTCTCCAAGATTTAATCGTATTTTTTTCTTTCTAATCATCAAAAGTGAAAGTCATAAAATCATAACCCACCAAAAAATTAAGGGTTTTCCAGTCACTGATGATGGTCAGGTATGACCTTTGTCTAACCAAAGACGTCAGTTTGGCCATCTCAACAAGTTCTGCCAATTTCAACCAACCATTGCTCCATGGTGGGTAATGCCAAATCTTTCCGTTTTTGTGTATATCGGTGTGTCTAGCCTTGGCCACTTTAAGATGTATGGACTCTTAAATCCATAAATTTATGAATTCTCCCTGAATTCCTCAACCAGCTATATATTTTTCATGTTTTCTGGAGAGTTTTTTCTTTCTTTTTTTTCTGTTTTTTTTCTTTTCTTTTTCTCATTCACGTTACTATCTCATTTCTTTCTTTGTTATTACCTATATAAAATCTTTCAATAAAAGCTATTTTTTCAAAAAAGAAAAACATATGCTCTATTCAGCATCATCAAAGAAAAAGTTCTTATCATCATCAGCTTGCAGATGGTTCTGATGCTAATGGAATAAACTTCATGCCAGCACACATAACATGCCCAACATGCAATATGCTACAAAAGAGAAGCGACAATGAAGTCACAGAACTCTCTGAAAGCCTAATCTCAGAATGCAACAATGGACAAATCACATTTCTCTTCCGGATGAGGGTATCTAGAGCTTCCTGTCTCCAGGCACAAATAACAGATGTCAGCTGGCAAGATTGCCATAGGGCACCACCCCAGCAACCTTCGTTACTGTTTCCCTCTCAGATCTCAGGAACCAAGTTCTCTGAACTTTGCACCAAGCAGACTTAGAAGCCTTTCTGCCAAGGAAAGAAGCCAAAAGCCAGTTGGATCCAAGTCGGGGGAGTGATCCTGTCCCACGATTCTTGGAATCTTGCATTTAAGAAAGGGTTCCAACCAATTTCCCATCAGCATATACTTTTTCATCTCTCAGTAGCTTTCTCACATGCTCTTCCTAGGCTAGCATCTATCAACCCTGAAAACTGGATGCAGTCAATCCATAGTGTGTTTGATACTGTTCATTAAAGCCACAGGTAGTTCTCAACTTAAAATCATAACTTGAACCAGAACATCTGTCACTAAGTGATCATTAAGTGAATCGCATTACAGTCTTTTTTGTTGCAATTGTTAAGCAAATCATATAGTTGTTAAGGGAACCCAGCTTCCCATATTGACTTTGTTTGTCAGAAGCCTCCAGGAAGGTTGCCAATAGCAATCATATGACCTCAGGATGCTGCAATCATCATAAATATATCCTAGATGCCAAGCACCCAAATTTTGATTACGTGACCATGAGGATGCTGCTATAGTGGTAAGTGCAAGGGCCAGTTGTAAATTATTTTTTTCGGTACAGTTGTAACTTCAAATGGTTGTTAAACAAATGGTTGTAAGTCAAGGTCTATCTGTATATAAAATTATTCAGGAAGAAAGGAGTATAGAATATTTAGCTATGCTAGTCACAGGATCCTATGCAAAAATATATTATAACAAGTTGATTATAATCCTAAAATGAAGAACCATCTTGGTTTCCATCTTGTTAAATCTCCAAAAAAAAAATCCTTGGGGAACTTCCAACAAGAAGATATAATGATGCTCATTCAAACTGAAGATCAAAGACATTTTTAACAATGGCTATAGTTAGGGGAATAAATAATGCCCCAATATCCGTTAGTGTATTTTTATCAGGACTGAGTCAAGTAATTATAGGGTTTAAAAAAAGGATTTTAAAATAAGCTAGGATTTAAAATAAGGAATCATGATCCAATGAATCAAGTAAGAATTGGATTTAGGGAAAGTGAGAGTCAAGGCTAAAGACAGAAAACAGGATAGAAAGTTGAAGCAAAATATCTATTAATAATGGTGTTAATGCTGAAGAAGGCTCTTTGCTTCTAGACAAGCAAATAACTCCAAATCTCTATGTATGTTCTCATTAATCCAGGTCATGTCTTGTAGCAAAACTGCAATATATGTGTGTGTTCAGATATTCCATATCATTTTTTTTTCTTTTTTATATGAGACTAAAGAAGACTCCTGGATTGCAGTTGAAATGTTTCTCTGTAGCATCTAAAAATAAAAGTCCAGTTGCATTTTTAAATTTTGGTGTGCAAGATTTTTTTTAATTTTGCTCCAAAAAACTCCAAATTTCTGAAACAAAATTACAAAGAATTTTAATTCAAATTCAATTCAAAATCCCAACAGGTGGACAAAAGCCACAGGTTGCACGTCACTGGATGAAACAGTGGCTGATTCTGCTGTATGGTGAGACTCCTGCATCAAAAGGTGGCCCAGCTTCTCCCATCTCCACTCCACTAGGAATAGATGCCACTCCCACTTTGTTGCATTCCTGGCTTATTACTTGAAACTCAGTGAGGTTTACCAAGTGTAGCTTGTAATCAGTTTATGCCTTAAAGGCAAAATGTCAATCAAAGACATTTCCAAGTCCAGGGAAGGGAAACTTCCCAATCAGAGGATCTTACTCAATTGCTCACTGCCTGCAGCAGTAAATTCCAGAGGCTGATTAAATGCTTTGTCAAGAGTAACATGTTAGTCAGGCTTCCCCAAACGGGTGCCTTCACGTGTATTCCACCATCTCTGAAGAAGGTTCAGTTACATTTGAAGAACACCACATGATTTGGACCTAAGGAAGTCAAAGTTGTTGTTGTTCAGTCATGCAGTTGTGTCCGACTCTTCGCGACCCCATGGACTGCATTACGCCAGGCCCTCCTGTCTTGCACTGCCTCCTGGAGTCTTCCCACTCTCACTCCCATCACACTGACTATGCTATAACTTCTAAATGGGAATATGCTTTTGAAGGCAAGTCTTGGAGTAACCATCTGGAGTAGAAAAATCCTTGAGCTTGAACTTCTCTCAGGCATTATGAGTAGTTGATGGGAGAGTGGAAATTTTCAGTTTGGTGCTTAATTTATGCTTGTTTTCATGCTCTTTCCCATTTGTTTTAAGTACTGAAGGCATATGAGAAGCCCTCCTTACTTTTTTATAGTCTTTTGTTTCTGTTTTTAGAGATCTTCCTTCTAATGTAATAGGATTCTGATTGTTCTTCTTAGCTAATTGGGTGTTACAATTTTCATATTATTAGCTTGGCATAAATTGTATTTAATGATATAAGCCTCATGAGTTTTAGAGAATCTAAGCAGTCTTAAAATTAAAAACAGTAGAGTTTAATAACGTTGCTACTTCCATCCCTTCCCTCACTTGTTTGGCTTCTAGGAAGGATTTGAGTGAACTCAGGGTCTCCAATTCCTGCTGTTGCAAAGAGAGATAATTAAATTACCCAACATCATCCATAGGAGAATATCTTTCCCAGTAGGGAATTAAATAAGAGTTTAGAATGTATTTTTGTGTTACCCAGGGTTCCATCTTGCTTGTGGAATTCAAATAAGAAGATTTAAATCTGAGAATATTTGACTTCAATCTCATAAAACTGAATGCTGATGATGATGTGTTCTTATTGCTTATGTCAATCATGTAGTAGGGTTAGAACAGCAAAACAGGCTAGGAAAAAATGCTCTATGGGAGCATTGGGGGCAGTGTGTCAAGATCCATAGCTCTTCCTTGAAAATTTTATTCTAAGGTTACATATCTGTATTTGCTGGGCTCATTTTGTACTTGGCTAAAGAGAAAATTGTTTAAAATTGCTGAGGGTGGGGTTATATCTACATGAAAGAATTGAAAAATGCTGTAAGAATTACTATTGTCCTTGCTCCCTTCATACCAATTTCTCTCTGCAAATCTTCCTCTGTTTATGCTTTCTGAGAAATACAGAACCTCCTGATTTACACTTCATCTTATTTGGCAGAATCATGTCAGGAAATTTCACACTCTTTTGGTAGTCCTGAAATTTTAATAAAGCTGTTCATTGTACAGTATTTCAATTTTGATTCATTAATTGAATGAGGATAAATGGTGATAATAAAGGCTTTCTGGTCTATAGCGTGTACATGAAAAATGAGATTGCTCCCTTTAAAGTGAAAACTGGTGGTAGGAATCCACTAAAAAAACAATAAATGAGTGCTATTTATTATCAAAAACCAAATCTTCATGATGGGCTGGAGCCCTTTGCTATATTATCCAATCTTTTGTGTGATGGGTATAGCCCCTGACCCAACCCTGTCCTGTTTCAGACATCTAGTTTTGCTATTCATTTAGCTTGGCACTTGGCATGGTGCTTATTAAATTATACAAGGTAAAGTTAATATAAAGTTAGAAAGAAAGGAGGTAGAATGTTGCAGCTTGATAGAAGTCATTGTTGGCTAGAACCAAACAACACAGCAATCTATATTGTAAGATTCTTGTGGGGTTTTTTTTTTTTTGCAGGTTCTGTTGGTCAGTTTGATAATGAACAAAAGACTGAGTAAAACCTTTAACACATAGGCAATTGCTATAGATAATTCATATAAGTTGTTCCACTATTGTTTTTTATGTCTTTGTATATTCTCATTAATCCAAGTCATGATTTGTGGCAAAACTGCAAAAAATCCAAACTTTCTTAAAAAGATAACTGGACTTTTATTATTAGATATAATTCCACTGGAAAATAAGGGATGGTAAGAAAATATACACATTTCTCAAAAATGGCAGAATAAAGGATAAACAGGAAGATTCTCAGGTAACAAGCTAAACAGAATAATAAGTTGAGCAGTAAAGATTTAAAGAAAGATTTGCCTTAGAGGTCAACACAATTAGACATCAGAGACTGATGAAAGTCAAAGCTACATTATAAACAGGAGGCAATAGAAATCTGGTTTCCCTCCCATTAACAGGAGGATTTAATGTGCTTGTGTAAATAGATTCTTTGATTCTTCTCGAAAGCCAGTTTATTTGTCAAGTATTTGGAATTTGCAATCCTCAAAGGAATGTCCATTGTCTTTAAGATGAAAATGGACTGCAAGTGATAAAGATTTCTTATGTTGTTGAAAATATTTGAAAAGAGGCTGTTTTGTCTCCCCAACATAAAATTCTGAACAGGCTTCATTACATTGAATGGCATATATGACAGATGTCTGTGTTTGGGTATCTTATCCTTAGAGTGCACTAATTTATGTTTAAGCATATTCATGAGTTTGAAATGCATGTGTATATTTTTCAAATAAACTTATGTATGCACTTCAAACCTATGAATAAGCTTATCATCTGAATCATCTGCAGCGCATTTTCACTTTAAAGATAATGGGCATTCCTTTGATGATTGAAATTCCAAGTTCTTGACAAATAAATGAGCTTTCAAGAGGAATCAAATAATCATCTATATGAACACATTAAATCCTTCCATGAATGGGGTGGGGGAACCAGGTTTCAATTGCCTCCTGTTTATAAAGTAGCTTTATTTGCAAAAAAAAAAAAAATTCAGCAGCCTCTGATGGTCTTACTGCACTGACCCCTGAGGCAAATCTTTTTCTAAATCTTTATTACTCAACTTATCACTCTGTTTAGGTTGTTATGTGAGAACCTTTCTGTTTATCCTGTATCCTGCCCTTTTTGAAAAACATATTTTCTTATTGTCGCTTCTTTTCCACATGGAATTGAAAAAGTCTCCTGGATAGGGGACAAAATGTTTTCTGATTACATCTAAAATAAAGCCCAGTTGTCTTTTTAAGAAAGTTTGCATTTTTTTGCAATTTTGCTACTATTGCTTATTATGTATGTTTTCTACCACAGTTCATTATTTACAGATTAGACTGTGATTTTACAATCATTTCTATTGAATCAGAAGTTTGGGTATTTTTTAAGAGTCAATTAATCAGAACTGTTTGAGCTCATATACATGGTACCACTGATATCCCAGTATCCTATTGAATAAAGCAAAATAAGATTTACCAATAGAAGAGAATATCTGTAACTCAGGATTGAACTGTGGAGTCCTTGGTGCTATCTGAGCTTTGTTGTTCTCCTACAGATGTTTTATCACCAAAACTAGGTAATGCAATGCACTGAATGAAATCAGTTTTGGGAATGAAATCTCTGCAGGAAAACAACCAAGCTCAGAGCACCAAGGACTCCATAAGATTTACCAAAGAAAACAGATTCATAAGAGCTTCTGTTCATTGTTCTATGTTAAAATGTGCAGTTCAGATGCTAGCTGCGTGCAGTAACTTTCTTCAAGGCACAGTACTAATAGACTGTACAGAACTCTGCCACATTCCAATAGAAAAGGAATCCAGGAAAAGACAAGGGGTCACTTTCCTGAAGACACTATTTTCAATCCAGAGGCATTTTCCCTTTGAGAAATAAGAGCAACTAAGAAAGGAGACAGCTTGAGGTCTGCTATGTTAGCATGTGAATAAGCAAAAATCATTTCATGGGAAATGGAAGTGAACATGCTAGAGAACAGGACCCTGAGGAAGCTGGAGGAAATGGTACTAAGTTGTGGGTCAAAAGAAAGAGGACCTGTGTGTGGATAGATTCCTTAGACCCATTCAGTAGGCTTATGCTACTCTTGGCCTATAATGGGCAAATAGAAACACAAACAACTTGCCTTCCCCACCCCTTTCCCCTAGAAAATGTCATTCAGAAAATATTTTATTTTGTAGATCTAGTGAGTTCTTTAGTGCATCTCTGTAAAAGAATGAAGGGTAATATTTAAAACCAAGGGGAAATTTAAAACCAAGGGCAGTAGCATAGGCATACCTACTTAATAGCTCTCTATATAAAGATGGTTTGGTTCAGAGAGTCTTACTTTATAATACATACGCATGTAACCCTACATTGTAATTCACTTTTAGACAACTCAACCATGTAGGGTTTTTTAGACTAGTCAACCATCATTTATATCTGTTTGGAATTCTGGGACTCAGTAATGTTGGGACTATTAAGGGCCCCAGGATAGGGAAGAGTAATGCATATTGACAGTGATATTGACAGCATATTGATGTACATCAATATGACAGCATATTGATATGCACATGTTCTTCAGCTTTCTACTAAGGTAGCTCTGGAGGATACTGCAGCTATTGCGTCTGAAACAGAAACAATTTGGTGGATTTGCTTGTATGCCATCAGCAGATGGTGCAAACTAATCAAATGGAGTCTTTTCTTATTGTGCTGTGTGATATTATATGTACCAGAGTAAGATAATTGTACTTCATGTGTTCCCTACTTTGTCTCTGTTCTGTTGTCCCCACCCCCTCTCTATTAGAAAACTTTATTCTTTTTGATGCAGACACATGTAATAAAATTTGAACTCTTTAATAATGTAGACATTTTTAAATATGCTGCTGCTACTTATAAAAATGGACAACAATGTTTAAATTTTCTTGCATGTCTAAGTTGGAGATATGGCTTATTCATGGCCCTTCTACAATTAGATCAAATTGCTGTGAACTCTCAATATAGGAAATTGTTGCCCTGATTGTAACGTGCAAGGTTCAGAGGCAGCATGTTGAACTGATATCTTCTGCTTCTTTGTAGTCCAGTACACTTACTGGTGTCCCCAGAGAAGACTGAGAATAGTGACTTTTCACTTCAGCCATTGTGACAAGTTTATAGTTCAGTGTGTCCTCCTAATGCAGAACATTGGTGAAATTCAGCAAACCAACAAGAAACATGAATGCTTCATATGTAAGATTCATACTTGGGGGTTGATGGATACTCCGCAAAGTATACAATTTGTATTTTTTTATTGGAGGTTTTCCCCACCAAGCACATTCCAAGTATGATTGGATTGAACTCCCAGCTAGGGTGTTACAATGTCAAGTTGGGGAAGGTTGATTTTAGTGCACTTGTGTCCAAGCTACATAGGGCATATCAGTAAAATTCTGGTAAACATATCATTGAAGATCTGCAATAAATCTGCCAATTCCTTGCATGCAAGTTTTCTTAGCTTATGGGAAGCAGTCTTCTTCCTATGAGGTCAAAAGCAATTATGGTATTATGCCTGCACTTTAAATGGGGAAAAGGGCAATTAAATCCTCCTGGTCCAGCTTTCCTCAGGTACAAATTCTTCCCCTATAAAGGCAGCATAGCTGTTTATAAGTGAAAATATATTTACCATACATCATTGCATTTATCATTTTAACATAAAATCCCATGGTATTTTTAATGAAGGTTATGCAATGTTAAATGTGTAGACCAGAAATAACTAATGTGTGCCTCTGGATGCTGCTGAATTGCACTTCCCATCAAGACTAACCTTCATGGCCAATGCAGAGGGATTATAATAATTTTAGATCAATAGCATCTGGAGAGTCAGAAGTTACGGCCATTTCTGAAGTGCAGAATTGTACCACTATGGAACCAATTGTTGATTTCTTAATGAACCAATGGTGCCCTATATGTGTCTTTCAAGTTACAACAGTGACAGAGATCTTATATGCACTTATCTGGGTATTACTGCTTTTGTGGGAGATTCAAAAACTTCCAAAAACATTGACATTCACTTTAAAAAAAATCTTCAAGGTAAAAGATTATGAATCTGAAAGAAACAGCCCTAAATTAAGCTAGAGCAGAATAGCCAAAGGAGGTGTCTCATTCACTGATACTTTTTCATGATCCAATATGCATAATTGACCAAACATCAACTAAGTAGCTTTCAATCACTCTGGGAATCCCAGACCATAATCAAAGAGCCATGTTTTTGTGCAATTTCTGAGCATTGACCATAACTTTACTGAACTAGGAATAGAGGCCAATTTAGCTACAGTTAAAAAAAGTGGGGTGGAAAGAAGGTGTATTTCAGAACACAACAGTCATATTGAATCAAACTATCTGGCTCAGCCTTCAGTTCCACAATTTCCAATTATGTGTTACTGGGATGCCCATTGGTAGCAAGCACAAAGGTAACAACCCGGATTTGCTATTCTTCCTTTGCAAGTAAAATTCAAATACTTGCTGCTTTTTATCTTGCCGCTTTTTATCTTCAAATACTTACTGCATTTTATCTTGGAAATAGTCTACAAAACATCCTACCTACTAGCTGCTGTCAAGTGTTTTTCCATGTCTTCATCAAGTTATCTCTAAGCTGTCTAACCTATTACATCAGGGTTAGCAAATTACATGATAAACCAGCCATATTGAATCTCTTATCACTTACAAGTTTTAAATAGTGACTGAAAAGAATCTTAATGTTTCACATATCTTGATTTATGATCAAGATTTTCAACAGTAATTCTCATTGCTTTCAAAAGTATCCTTAAGATTATAATCTTAGATGAAAATTTAATTTACAAGGTTTGTATTTGTAATTTTATTTTAGGATGCTTTTTTTCTCCCTGCACTAAAAGAGTCTTGGTTTATGCAAATCAGGGTTTCTTCTGAGCTCTAGAGAGGTCATTCCTGATAATATTTCCAACCAGAGTTAAGATGAAAGGTTCACTTCTCAAAATGATTAGCTGTGGGAGGAGCAATTCTGATTCTTGAACTGTCCTGCCTTACCGAGAAGCGCAACTAAACATTGTGAAGATCCATGATCCAAAACTATGTTTTTTGTTTGTAAGTGTAGGATTTCTTTTTCTTTAAAGACAAAGAAGCCTTGAGTTGTGAGATTCTTCAAACCATAATAGTGTTAAACAATCCTGGAAATCTTCTGTTTCATTGCACTGACAAAGAATATCCTTGGTGAAGCTCAGGAGAAAGGGAAATTTTGGTGTGATGTGGATTTCTATGCACAAGCCAGATATTTTTTGTTCCAGCTTTAATACACTGTATTTTTTGCTAATGTTTTACACATGGGAAGGCAGTAGAAGCAGGTCTTATGTCCCTTTTTTTCCTGATCTTTTACTGAGCTCACCATTCTCTTTTTGTTAGTAATAATTCTTCAGTTTTTCAATTCTGTTTTAAATAGTATTTCAGAAATGGCCGAAGAGCATAAATGTCAGGATGGCCCCTCCATTCAAGAGAAGTGGACTTGCCTGCTTAATTCCAACAGGTGATGTCATACTGACCTCAGGATCATTCACTATTAAACTCTGAAAAGAAATCCACAGTAACTAAAATTTCTGTTTTCTGTCTTTTTGTTTCATTTACTCTTGTAAATGTAATTGTAAAACAGGAAAACATATAGCAGGGAAAACCTGTTCAGCACAGCATTTAGTACTATGCAGTGTGTTTGCTCCATTTATAACATCTGTAAGTTAGGAACATTTCACTTGCTTATTAGTTACAGGGTTGATGGTTTTTCAAAGCATAAGAATCCTGTGAGGAAAAGAGGGTGGTGGCTTTCTGCAAATCACCTATGAACTCTCCCTTCTACTTATTCTTTAGCAGCATTACTCTTCTCTCAGGAATTTTCAGACTGCTCCATTGCAGGTCCTATCATACAGTTCATGAGACAATGGCATAAGTCCTAGGAACTAGTAGAATGTATTGTGATAAACAATTATCTAATGCAGAATGAAGTACCTATCTCTCTCCAGCTTCCAGTATCCCTTTGATGATACTTCCTGGGATCTCTGGTGGGGAAAAGTTACACACATTCCTGATCATGCTCTAACTGGTTAATGTTTGAATGCAATTTAATTAGAAGGAGTGTTGTATTGTAGTGGTGACTTTGAAGCAAAACTGAATCATTCCCATGCACAAATCTAATGGAAAGCAATTCTGATAAGCATACATATTATTTTAGTAGTCTTCTTTGGGACTTTCCAAAATTTGGAAAACTGGCAACTGACAATTTCAAACATGCAGGTGCAAAAAGGACAATGTGTTACTTAAGGACAATGACTTCACCTCTGCCTGCCATTTCACTCAGCTTCTATTATCAACTTAATGCTACCCTAGATGTGATTAGGGAATAGTTATGTGCTTAAATCTGGATCTTTGGCAATTGTGCAAATAATCTCACTATTAAAGAATAAATATATGTTTGACATAAGCTAAACCTTTCACCCTTCCTTAAGTTGTGTGATGATCCAATTATACATTATGGGGGAGAGACCATTCTTCACACTAACCTTTTCCCATGCCTGATTTATAAAAAACTGACAGGTTTTTATATATGTAGTTCCATCTACTAATTCTAAAAATCTCTTTCTCTTCTGCAATATTGAAATCTGTTATCAAATTAAGCATAGGGATGTTTCCACCTCATTTGATCCAAAATAATGCAAAATGGGACAGAGAATTCTTCTATTCATCAGGCTAGCAACCAGCCAAATGCAGAACCATTAGAAGAGAACATTTGTAGCTCAGGGTTGAACTGTTAGGTCCTTCATGCTCTGTGAGCTTAGTTGTTTTCCTGCAGACATTTCATTACCTGACTAAATAACATCATCGGTGCACAAGCAGGGTAATGAAACATCTGCAGGAAAACAATCAAGCTCACAGAACACCAAGGACTCCCCAGCCAAATGCAGGTCTAGAAAATCAGAGACAAATTAGGCTTGTCACTTCAAATTAGCATGGCAAGTCTTTTGTATAGGGAATGGATCTGGACAAAAGCAGTAACTGCAGCAGAAGCAATACTCTGCATCATTCAAGAAATATAGGCCTTTGGTTCAGTAACTGGAAAGACATTTGCAGTGATCTTGAACATGCATCCAAAGTCACTTAGCTTTCCATATGCCTTCCCCCTCCATTACAGTTTATAGAAAGAATCACAGCTATTATGGACATTACGCAATTCAAATCAAAATAGTCCTTTCTTTCCTTTTGCTGAGATAAGAAGACTGTTCAAGACGAAGAAATATTTCCATTTGACTAAAACAAAGTTTTTTAAAAAAGCAAAATAATGGGGAAAGGGGAGGAAGAGAATATGGAACAACTAAGGCTTAAGAAGATTTATCAGAAGATACAGAAAGAGCCAAGCAATGGCAGTATGTCAACATGGAGCAGAAGAACAGAGGTAACATATAGAACATACTGCTAAGCAGCTGGCGTATGGGATAGAAATAACACTATCTCTTCAGAACATCTCTATTTGTTCTGTATCCACCATCCGAAGCATGACCAGGGATGTCAAGACTTAAAAAGGCCCATCCATCTGCCTGACTGGTTCTGGTCCAAGTTACAACATCAGGTCTTTGCCCCAAACTTCTTTTAACAGGACTGCTGTAGCAGTTCTGGGCAATTTAGATTTTGGATTATGATTCTTCTTTCCCAGCATTCTAAGATTCAACACTTCTATCTGTCTTTGGTCTGGCAGGACAGAATCAATGATAATGAGTTTGGGTGTCCAGCATGGCTCCGGTTCTATATTTGCCTCCTGTGCTTTCCAGTTCTGTTTCAAAACTTGGCAGGCCACCCTCCTCTATATTCTCTGCTTGTTCCAGGCGGCTGCCCATTGTGCCATAAGACTGATGAGCTGGGGAAGCTGCTGGTGTAAGACTTAGTTCTGGCTCCTGAAGTACAGTGGCCACAAACATCTGCAATGCAAAAGGAGGAGGTTAAATTCTGGGCCTTTTAGCTTGCATCTCTTTTGCTAACTAGGGAGGTCAGTCCTTTAATACAGAATCCCCATCTTTCCAAGTTCGGCAACTATATGACAACAATTATTGCTTGTGATTTGTGAAGCATCTCTGGAACATTAAAAAACTTTGGGGCACATATCTTGACAAGAGTCTGCACCTATATATTGTCATCAAGTGTATGAGAGCTATGACAAATGTTGAATATACTTACATTTGAATTGGGCGTGGAAGAGATGCTACTTGTTTCTGTATCATTGAAACCTCCATCAGATTGCTCTGACATCTGCTTGCAGATGGAGAAGAATGTAAATAGGATGAAAGACAGAAAAACAAGGATGATTGTTCTGTCTGGTAGTCCCCCCAAACAATCTTAGATGTAAAATTAAATTTGACAGTGATCAAATAAGGATATATAGTCCCACAATGTTTGATTAATCCAATATTATTGTATCTATATAACAAAATATTCCCAACTGATTTGGCTAATTCCTGTTTTTCCTCTCCCATTTTCAGTGGCTTGACTTGCACTTCTATGGATTCACTGGAAGTGTGGACAGAGCACAAAAAGAAACCAAAATAAGCAAGCAAACCACAGTCCCTTTCCTCATTTCATACCAACAGACAATTAGAATTAGTAAATATAAATTGCAGATTCTTGTTCTAAAAAAAACTTACATTCAATTTGCACATCACATGAAGCAACAGTGAATTTAGCCAACAGAAACTAAATTGTATAGGAATATTTGTATAGCAAGTCATATTAATTATCAACTATTATCAACCAGAAACAGGAATAAGAAAGGGCCAGTAGCCCAAAATAGCATTGTAATAGAGTACTATGTTGGAATGGATGACTAAGAGATGAATGGGATGACCTTCAGATATGGAGGTCACTGGGATCTCAAATATAAACATTATCCAAATTTTTGCACAAAGGTATATTATTGGGAGAACTGGGTTAAACCAAGGACATTCTAAAAATGTTGTGGAGGGACCATCTAAAATCTGTTTAATTCTTCCACTCCAAAAACCACTTTCCTACAATGCATCATGATGGAATGTCCATTGGCCAGAAGATACAAAGATAAAGGAGAGTTTTTGAAATTGATGGCAACAGTTTGTTCTGATACTGTATTGGCCATGTTGGGAGAAACCTGGAAAATTGTTCCAACTTTTCAACTGATGTGTTACTTAAGGAGCCCTCACCCTTAACAATAAGTTATAAATGCAGCTCCTTCATAGTCCCTGAGACCAGAGAACATGTTACTCTGAGATATGAGTTCTTTTGAAAACTCCTTTGGGTAAGAAATTGTATGTCAGGCGTAAGCAACTTTTGAAGGTTTGGACACCAGAGGAAGTCTATTGTCGCTAGAAGGAACATAACTAATTTCTTTGTCCCTTTGTCTGAGGTGGGGGAATGTGAAATGGAAAGCAAATTGTTTCAGTTTGGGTCCTTTAGAACTTATGCAAAGAGCAATTATTTGAAAAACAGCTACAAATTGTTTTGCTGAAATTCAGTCATTTTTCTACTGAATTTGGCCAGCACATTTCAGGGTGTTGGGGACTATGGATGATCCATGGGTCACCCAGCCAGTATAAACTAGCAGAGAGTTTATATATTGCATTAATCTACAATATGGTTCATTTCATTTTTGATTAGTATGTTATGTGAATTCAGCTATTGTGGTTTAATCAAATAACCATAGTTTAATGTGTGAACTCACTCAGATTCATATTCAAATTTTGATTAATCCATAACATTTACTGGTTTGAATGATAAACTGCCTCACAAAATTAGATGAGGAAGAAAGGAAATGGTGGACTATCATCTGGCATGTTGTTTTCCAAACCTCTGACAAATAAAGCAGATAAACATTATGAAAAAGAAAGTGTATCTTAACTTTTGGGGAAAAATTAGCATTCTCAGAACACTAAACTAACTTGAAATGTAAAGAGAAAAGAAAACTTGTGTTTGATTTAATCTATGCTTTTATGAAGTTACAAAATTTGTCCAAAATAGTTACAGAAAACAAGTGTAGCCGAAAATGGATTGAAGGAAGATAAACAATCAAATCCCTAAAGGGACAGTAATGTATATCTACCTACACATACACATAAACCCAATATTTATACTGTAATTATTTATTTTCATAATTAGCTGAAACTCCATTACGTTTCTGAGGTGTTTGGGGAGCATGAAAGATGCAAGAAAAGCACACAATTGTTTGAACTTTGACTATTGCACTTAGTACGTCAAAAACTCCTCAGAATGGAAACGGTAGAAGTTCTGGAACTATAGGACCTTTTCTGCCTTTAAAGATTTTATCATCGATGTGTTATTTGGCTTGTTCAGTGCATACATCTGCTAGTAGTACTGGGTTCCTAACTTTAGCAAAAGATGGGGCATTTATCCCAGAAATGCATTAGAGGACAAAGGAGAAAAAACAGGAGGGGGAGGGAAATGTTAATACTTATTATTAACACTAATAGTTAGCTGTGTGTTATTACATACAGAAATTAATTAAAATTAAAAGAATTAAAAAATTAATTAAAATTAAAAGAACCATGTCTCCATGCTTCGCCTCTCTGGTAAAATCATCAACAATTTTAAGGAACAGCCCAAAAGATCCAATGTCAGCTGATTTCCACTTGTACAATCAAAGTTTCCCTTGTTTTTCTCCTACTTTCATGCCTTACCAAATTGGCTCCAGAGAGTCCATCAGCGTCTGGAGTAGATTTGGGGACTGGGATGGGAAAGAAAGCCTGCTCCATGAAAGTGCCCCGTTGGCTACAATCCAAGAAACGAGTGTATTGTTACCTGATAGCTGGAAGGTTTCCTTGGATGAAATTTCTTCAGGCACAGACCAAAGAAGGAAAAGGGAATGCAGGAGAGAAGAACCACACAGGTGAAAATGGTAATGGGGCGAACAGAGCCTACAGCATTACGGAAGAGAGAAACAGATTGGCACAATGCATTCATTCTCACTGCTTCCTCTGCCTAAGCTCATGGTAGACTTGCAGCTGGGAGCTCAGAAGTCTTTGTGTGAGAAAGCTCATCACATCTACATGAGGGGACTCTACATACTACTGACTACTGCATCAAAAGCTAAAGTTTAAGGAATGATGGTTAGTTTCCTTATTCTGTTCTAACTTATCAACCAACAAATTCATGCACCACTTTAAATTTGTCTTTCATACGCCAATGTATGAATATTATACCTTTGTAGAACTGATGCTTCTTTCGGCCCTGCACCACCATTTTAGTTGCTCAGTGTAATGAGTGCAAAAGCAAAGGGCAGTTGTGCTTCTGTCTTCCCCACTTCTTAATAAACTGTCTGAAATGCAGACCTGTAGATCTCATTTGAAAGCCACACCTGTATACTGCAGAGTTACAAGGAATCTTTATATCTAAACAAGTAGTGCTCATTTAGTGACCACAACTGGGACTGGCAACTCAGTCATTAAGCAAAGTGGACACTACTGAGAAATCTATGCCTCAGAAGTAGCACATGCACATCTGGGGAAATTTTAGTGGTAGAAACCTTTTCAGAAAATGACTTTGTGGCCTTACACATGTCCCTCTCTTCCAGATTCAGAGGGCCTACATCTAAGCTGGGAAAAAAACTGCCTTATAGGTTTGTGTGATGGGAGGAAAGCGGGAATCACATTGAGATTTGCGAGACTGATGTCAGCCATCAAAGTAGATCAGACCAGCATGCTAATATTACTTTATTATTAGGTTACAGTCATAAATGCTGCAAATTTGAATGGGCTTTCCCACTGCCTCCCTTTATCTTGATGAGAACTTGGGAGGTCATGTCTGAGATGCTTATTCAAATTACATTTCTGTCCCTGCTCAGATTTCTTTCATCTGAATACTGCCTTGTGTGTGGTTCTTTCTCCTCTCTCAAGATTATTCCTATTGCCCATTTTCAGGAAGGTCACAAGAAATATGCAGCTCTGTCCAAAATATGCATGTGAAATTCTGTTTAACCTCAAGTGCTATGTAATTTTCAGTAACCTTAATTCATTTTGGGACCAGTTGTACTAAGTGCAGTTCCTGTAACAGTCGGAGAACATCTTTTCAGCACTAAGTCCACAGAGTTTTTGGCATATGTAAAAGTGTGCATTTGGCATGAACTCCTTACATTTTCATCTTGCATTAAATGATAGTGGATGAACTTACCATCCTAATTCTAAAACATTCATAGAGAAAAACTGAAGAATTTTTACTCTAAAAAATACAATAACTTAACTCTGGATTCGGAGTCTTATGAAGCCCAAGAGCTAAGCTATTATAGTCCTGCCTAAATAACAGAGAACAAACCCTTGACTTGAGGGGCTTTACCATTTTGCCTTTCTCCAAATGAATTGACTTCCTTTCCCATATTTTTCCAACCAGCATAGTTAGAATTGAAATGCCATAAATTGGAAGGCATAAGGTTGGAGACAGCTGGTTAGGCTAACTCACCCAAGTATAGTTCAAGGAAGCTCATGAAATTTCACTTACCTATACGGAGAATGGAGAAGAAAAGCAGCCAAAATATGCAGAGAATGGGTGCTGTCACCACCTGATTTACTGCTGCTGAATGGATGCGTTGGTTCAGCCTGGTAGGAATGTAGACGTAGTAAATATTGTAGCGGTCAACCATGTGCTTCAGTAGCATGTACAGCAAACCTGTGTGAAAAGAGATGGAAGTGTAGGGCTCGGAGAATGGCCACTCAGAAGAGACAGCAGTAGCTGAGAGGATGACAGGGAGATCAGCCCAGAAATATTTTACATATTTTATTTTACTTGAAGGCATTAAAAAGACCTTGTTCAGTCAACTGAAATCTAGCAATATGGTGGTTATTAATAACATTTTTGAAACT